>SSNQ01034247.1:313853-325775 GCA_006942095.1 Nothobranchius kuhntae
CCCCCCCCCCCCCCTCCCCTTGTCCCCACTCATTTTTGTTTCACATCTTCATCTTCAGCTGGCTTTAAGTCACAGGGATGGAGGTTCACAGAAACAAGGCCGCCAGGTGTAGATTGTTGTGTTTATTTTGACATGCTTACCTTGTAATGTTTATAATAGTTACCATCTTAACAATATATTATATATGCACCCTTTCTGTGGACTGACTACCCCCCAAAAGTTGCTACATAAGGGGGAAGTTGCACGTACTGAATTATCAATGTGACAAATGTTTTAGGTGAGACAAGAAATGTGTAGGTGCAAGGTTACATCTTAGGAACATAGAGTTTACAGCTAAATCTGGTTTGTTACGACTTACAACAGGTTCAACAATATGCATAAATATAGTTGAACCTGTTGTAGGTCGTAAAAAAGACATTTAATCGATTTTACCTCTAACAATTTTAAACTGAGACTAAAACAAAATGCAATCATTTGCAAAAGCAAAAAAGAAAGAAAGACGGGCGGATAGACTCGTTAGTTTTCGAAATTCATCCTCAACCTATGGGTCTGAAGTCACATGATATGGCCCTTCAGTCCTTCTGTAGGAATGTCCTGTAATCATAAAAATTAATAAGCTTAATAATACTTATTTTGATGTTTCCAACAGAAGTGTTTTAGAAGTTTTTCCATACAAACGTTTAGAATTCATAGTTTTTGACAGCAAGAAGACTTCTGTGATAACCAACTATTGTCCTAAAAGAGTTGTTAATCGTCTCACTCTTAATGTGGTTATGAGACTTGCTCATTAGTATTAATGATGTGAAAATGTCTCACCTCTGATTGGCAAACAGCAAAGCAACTCTTCCACTTCCTATCTTAACAAAGCTCAATACTGTAAAACATATTTTCTTGGGTAAAAAATGTGAATGTTTTATGTTCACATATAACTCAACCCTGAACTTGTTACTCCATGTTGTGGAGTTGCTAATGCTAATGATTAGCTTTTACAGGCTGACGTGCGCTCTGCTCCCTCCTGGTCACTACATGAACACAGACTTTCGCAGTCACAAGCTACGATGAGCAAAACCATGGATTCTATCTTCACTGTGACGTAGAAGGGGAGCGGCTTTTCCTGACTCGCTCAGTTTCCCCTCTATGTCCTCTTTGCAGCTATTGCAGGTTATAGGGGTTGAAAATTGTTCACCTCAGTCTTACCAATTGAGTTTCAAAAAGAACATTGCACAGTTCCGTAGTGAACAACATTTTTAAGGACTTGCTAGTTGTAATTAAAAAAAAAAATCAGCAACAGAAGCAGACTGGCAGTCTGTGAGTTCTGGAGAATCCCAGAACGGCCGTAGTGTTCTAGGCCGTTGTTGGCACCCCTCCACCCGGAGGATCGAGCAGACTGCAGCACGGATCAGCCTTCTCCAACTCGCTTGGAGAAGTTACCACAGAGGGCTCTTCCTACAGCATTGTCCCGTAACCCCCCCCCCCCCCCCCCCCCCCCCCCGCCTTTTTTTTTTGTTGTAAATATTGCAGTTCTCTGTGCTAACTTCGTCTTTCTATCTGAAACACTGGAACAAATAAGAAAAGAACAAATTATTTTCTTGCACTTCGTACAGAAATAGTCTAACATTTGACATGGAGTAAGCATTTAGTGCATTTATATTGTCAATAGCCAAGGTTATCAGTTATGAGTCTGAGTCTTTAGATCAGTGTGGAACCCATGTAGAAAGTCAGGATGTAAGACTAATCCACATCTGACATGTTGTGCGCTTAATCCACATGACGTCACTTCCTGTCCAGAAGAGCCAAGTGCCAGCTGCACCAGACGTGCAGAGAGAGAGAGAGACACTAGGCAGACAGCTACAGGCATTAACTTGGAGTGAAAAAAACAATGACCTGACTATTTTGGACGAGAGACGTGTTGAATATTACCAGAGTGTGAGACCAGGAGGATTTACCGTTTCTTTTAACAGCTTGTTAACCTGTTGTTAACCGGTTGAGCTCAGTCAAACGCACAGATTTGTTTTTGTTTTCTTTTCTTTTTTTAATTGTTTCTTGTAGCACCTTAATTATTCATTGAGAGTTACATCAGAGCTGTCAATAATTTTGTTGTGTAGCAATAAATGTTAATTGTTCAACCTAGCACCTGCTCCCTTTTTGAGTGTTAAGCCTGAGTCATGCTTCTCCGTCAGCTCCAAAAGGGAGAGACACGCATGCACTGATGGAGACATTTTGCCCTCATACTTCTCCGTCTTCTGGGGAGTGTTGCACAGCAATTCCCTGCCAGGACAACAGAGGGCGTAGCGCTGTTCTGTGGTATCCTATCATGTATCCGGTACAAAATAATGTGTTTATATTGTGTTTTTTGTATATAAGAGACTTTTTAACACAGAAAAATTTGTCTCTAATCCTCCTCCACCTCTTCATGCACTCGCCACCTCTAAACCCACGTTTCCTGTCATTTCCGTCCACAAATAAAACGCTTGCTGCGTATCTTTTCACTCCTCCAGTCACGGGGAATTAAGCATTCATGTTTTTCGAGTTTTTTCGCGAGGTATTCTTCAAGCTTCTCCGTGTCTGCTGCTAGATATCCTCGGCTCTCTTTATATTTTTGAGGGTGCAATGGCGGCGGTGTAGACGATAGCGGTGCCCTGACCAACAAGCTTGGGTTCTCTGTCTCGACGGACGGATGTTTAGAAAAGAGAGCTCGACTCCGTCCGTCCTTGCGGGGCTCTCCAGCAGGCCCACAAGGACTGATAATGACGTTGCGTGTCTCGGCACTGATGCAGACGCAGAAGCATGGCTCGGGCTTTACTCCCAAAGAACCTAGATAAATGTCTCTCAACTAAAGTTAGGACAGATAAACCACTACTTGGTTTATTTCAGTTTTACCTGAAGATCCTTGTGCTGCATCTTAAAAGCATTTTATTGATATAATAATAATGTATTTATTCTGAGTAAAACCCCTCAAATAGCCTGACATACAATATTCAAATATGCAATGAATGTAAATGTTCAAAGTTAAGAACAGGGAAAGCATGGACACGGGGAGGAAACAATGAATGAATAAATAAATAAAACAGGGAAAGCATTTATAAATGAGCTACATAAGTGAGTGGAAAAAAGGTTGTGTTTTGCAAAAATGTAGTAAATGTTCCCAACTGTGTCTTCAGGTTTTACACAGACCTGCTGGCTTGTTTAAATCTAACTCTGTTCACTCACACATATACTTTCAGCATCTTGTCCTTCATTCTGAAAAAAACACAAAGACCTGTCTTCAAACACATGACATGTATGTTTCTTTTTTTATTTTAAATCGAATAAGTAACACTTATGGGTCAAAATGTAATACCGTCTCCTTCCTGAGACATGATTCCCTCCTCCATAGGGCTAACCTTGCCCAAACATAAACACTTAAAAGTTTCCTGTGTTTGCGAATAGAAGTTGCTCTAAGAATCTTCAGAAGGATCCTCTGGCTCATCTACAGAAGACTCCTGGTGCAGAGACCCTTTGTGGCTATGCCCTCAGATCTACAAGTGGTGGTGACATGCTGAGATCTGATGTTACAAAGAACAATAGAAAAACTGAAATTTTGATCTTATAACATCTTGTGAACAAGAGTATTTTGAGACAACTTGCAGTTTTCAAATTTGCAGAAAATACATAGTGTCTATCTGTAAGTAATATGTTCTATCAAATGTAAATGCTCTATAACCAACCACATTTCCTGGAAATCTTCACTCACAGAACAGCCCCCAAACAACCTACCACAGCTTTACTTTAGCCTCTATCTTGCTTTTTATTGTTCCTGAGGCTGTCATTAATCCTGCTGATTTTAATTAGCAGCCTATATTAAAAATGTAATTTGAGTGAATGCAAAATTTATTGGCAGTAATTCACTGGTGAGAAGTATCTCTCAAAATCCCTTTCATCTCCGTCAAGCTTCTCTAAAATGGCGTGACTTTTCATGTCTCAGTAATGAAGTCCTTCAACATCTTAAAATGTTTTTAATTGTCTGGTCAAAGTGTTCAAAGTCTGGTTATGGGTCACAGATGCTTAAATAATGGGTATGAGCTTGAAATCTCAATCCAATCAATCGGCTGTTAGCCGTGCTGCTGAGTGTTGTTTCTGGCGACCTGCTGTGTGCTTCAAAACAAAACATTTTCTGCTCACACAGAAAATACTTAACACTAATAGCTTTGTGTCTCTACAGCTCTGATACATATTTGAAACCGTTTTGGTTGACCGACCAACTGGTAGACCCTCAGTGCCTTCCCCGAAGCTGGTAACGTGGTTAAAAACAAAACCAAACCTAATTTCTTTCAAAATTCCTTTATCCTTTCTCCCGTGCTCAAAAAACTGTTTCTCTGCATGAATGGAGCAACATTAATTCAGTATGAAAGAAACCTACTGAACATTAAGTTACAACTCCCACATTTGGTTTGATCAGAATAGGCTATGCATTTCTCCAGTATGCTCTCAACTGGAAATATGTTTCTATCCACGTCACTCTGATTTCCTAGAGTTCACTGGTGAGTATAATCACTTGTGCACTCACTTTAAATAAGCATCCAAAATGCCAAATGACTTCCAGTGATTTCAGTTTTTAATTGGATCCTATGGATAAAACAGTTTGTTATCCCAGCTTTGGGGTGTTTGAGATTATAGGCAAAACTGTGTGATCTGATTTGAGTAAGATGAGTGGTGTTGGCAAATTTCACAAAAGTTTGCAAAAGACTTATGTTTCCATACATCCTACCTTTTAAGCATACTGTAAAGACTGAAAATAATTAAAACTAAAATAAAATTATAGAAAAATAACACTGGGCTACAGGGAAAAGGACAACAAGGGACATGGAAAATAGTGATGTGTCGGTCGCGAACGAACCAGTGTCGGTACAGGATCTGCTCGGGTGCAGGATCGGCTCGGGGTCCTTTGACTGCCGATGACGTCAAAGTAATTGATTGGCTGAACATGAAGCTTACGGAAGTGACGTTTTCACGTTATGATTTTGATTGGTTAGAACAAATTTGCGGTCGTAGTCTTAGCGGCTGTAGTCCTGTAGTCCAAAAATCAACAGTTTTTGGAGGAAATATGTTTGAATTTCTAAAGGAAATATAAAATATAAGCAAATGATAAACGGTGACCCTCAAAAGCTCTTGATGTTGATGAAATGGGGCAAAATAAAATGTAATAACTTTATTGAAAGACACCAAGCAAGATTTTGAGTCAAAGAATGTATTTAGATAACAACTAAGGAAATATACAGATGAACTCCACATTAATACAAACAGATATGGCTGACATATAAGAACTGTTCTATTTTTTGTCAGTCCGATGTTGGTTTTATGCAGTTTCACATTCTATTCGAAACAAAGATAATATGGTGTTTTATTAACAAATTACAATTATAAAGAAAACATTTAGGTGTTAACAAAGAAGAATTTATTAACAAAACTGCTGATGTCTTTCCAAAACGTATGTGTGAAAGCCGAGTAGATTTGCAGTAATGTGACGTCATCGGCAGTCGAAGGACCCCGAGCCGATCCTGCACCCGAGCAGATCCTGTACCGACACCAGCTCTAAGAGCTGGCTCTATGAAGTGAACAACGGGAGCTATAATCATTTTACATATAGTTTTGCATTATTTTGGTTGTAAATGTACTCTACACAACAGAAAATCTGAGGAGCCACTTGGGAGCCGAAAGAGCCGGCTCTTTTTGGTGAGCTGAGCCAAAACAACTGGCTCTCTAAAAAGAGCTGTAATTCCCATCACTAATGGAAAAGCATCCACAAGTTTTATTATGGTAGCACTAAAGGAGGAAATAAATTATTATATATTATTAACTAAGTCTTATTTGCCATCCATAAACAGATGCAGAAACAAGCAATATAATGCTATGATCCATACACAGAGCTCAGTAGTGTGGCAGTATCCATGGTTGTCTTTCAAACTATCTGTGCATGTTATTGGACAACAAAGTGATGTAGTCACCAGTACGGATGTCAGTCAATGGGGCAATGTGCCATACTCTGTTGAAGAAGATGCAAATGCATATTTTTTTCTAAATGAAGGACTTGAGTACTTCTATCTGCTCATGACTCAGAGAAAAGCCCAAGTCTGAATAGTCCAAAATTGAAAAGTCATTTTAGACAAGCTTTTGCTTCGTAGCAGCTCTAATGCTAATCCCGCATTTGCAAAACGCCTGGGACAATCATTACATTACAGGACCTGTAAATAATGGTGGGGACAAATCTGTAAAAAGAGGAAGAAAAAAAAGAACAGTCCTTCAGAAATCAGGGGCACATGTGTGCGGTGTAACGTACAGCAATGGTCAGTTTTTAGGTACAGTTTGATCAGTCAACATCTGGTCAAAATGGAGACACGAGACTGCATGTGTCCCCTTTATTCTGTCTGCTTTCATCCCATCAGCTGAAGCTCAGAGCCTCTCAGCAGCTCTGAACACATGATAACGAATTGTCAACAATGATGTTCTGTCCTCAAGGTCCAAGCTTCCCTTATCGTCCTACAGGATTCTTCATGCCTCTGAATAAGTGAACACTCGCAGCTGGGATTAGTCACTAAATCAAAGAATGATTTCTTAAATTAAATATGAACTTTTAAACTTATAAGTTGAATAACAATTAAATAAACGTTTGTTTGTTGCTACTTATAATAATTACAATATAATGAAATGCTTTCATTAACATGTGCTTGAGTGATTGAAATTTGAAATTAATGTTATGTTATGATTACATTGATTGATATATGTTTCAGCATGTTGATATGACAAGGTCATCACCATTTGCACTCACACAAGAACAAAGTAAAGTTAAGTTAAACAAGTGACACATAGATAGCCCTTTACCCCAGATCAGAACATCTGGTGTCAAAGAAGGCGTGTTTCTAACATTCTTGGTAATATTCCTCAACATGTCAACCTCTGGTTGGCTACACAAATCATAACATGAGAACATTAAAAGCGGATCACTCTGGTGATTCTTCAGTTTTTAACCCGTCAAAGCTTTTGACACGCCATCAAACCTTTTTGCACCTGCAAAGCTGATACAGCAAACATTTCCTGCAGAACAAGCAGTCCTTCGACCCCTTAAGAGTCCCAGACGCGCGGTTCCATCCATCTGTTGTGACCAGAGACATCTCTGGGCTGAAGAGTCGGTGCTACGGTATTCTACAGCCCTCGGTGCCAGAGGTCATTCGACCTTTCTGACCTTCGGATCCACGAAGAGGATCTCCGAGAATGGGTGAAGTAGACACACAGATTGCGTCTGATGCCTTTAGATAATAATCAGCTTCATAGCTTAACGCAAACCAAATTCTTTTACATCCAGAACTCAGCTCTCCTAGATACGGCAGTTCTGATAACATCACATTCACACACAGGCACCATACACTACACCTACTCCTTCTAGATTCATCCATCACAGTAAATGTTAGTTAACCTGTCATGTTTTAATTGTTTGTGAAATAAATTCTTACTTTAACAAACCTGACTCTTTCCTGAATCAAAACGAAGTGTTTACAATCCCTGAATAAAACAAAGAATCCTAGAATCTTCTGATTAAACACAGTAAAGACCAAGCAGGTTGATATTCTATATTTAGACATCACAGTATCACAGCTTATTGGTCATAAGTAGAGGTAATATATATTGAGCTCTTAAAGCACTCAATTTCTCAAACCCTACAGCGGTACTGCGCTATGAGACTGGAGGCACGTGTGTGTGCATGTTCATTTTTGCTGTTTTTATATCAGCTTGGAATGAGATGGAGGGTGCGGGTACAACCTGTCATTCTCTCCGGCTCTGTTCGGCTATAAGAGCCCTTTTGTGCGTGACCGATACATTACTAGTGTGGCAACCAGAAAGCCAGAAAGTGCTGTGCTTCATTTCACCAAATTGTAGTACCACACCACTTTACAGGCCCAGTAACGGTAACGTAAAAGTAATTAATTTGATTACTCCATTACCGAAAAAATATCGCAGTTCGTAACGCTGTTAAACTTAAATGCTGTTAAACTTCAACGCCATTACTCCACTTGTCCCAACCCACTTTAATGCCAGCAATTAAGTGTTGGTCACACTAATGCTAGCTGCAGAAAAATGCTAGGCCAAGCTACTGCAGACGCTAGCCTGAATTGCAAACGCTCTTGTTGGATTACAGCAGTGGTTTTCAACAGTGCCCACCCCAGGGCAATAGAAACCCCTCCCATTTGTATATATTATTTCACTCTCTCTTGTTTTAGTAGTTTTAAACTTTTTGAAATGGCTAATGAAAGTTTTTCACACAAGTAATTTACAGATTTTGCCTTTCAGTTACAGTTTTACCCTCCTTCCTCAAAACAAGCTCATTACAATCTATTCAACAATGTTAATAGTTGACTTGGGAGTGCTTGTGGCAGATGTTTAATGTTTATGGGATGGCTCAGGGGTATGAGTTGTCACTGCTGAAGGTCTTTCATTTAGTTGATGTGTAAAAAATCTACAGATGGATTGTATCCAAGCTAAAACCAAAACCCTTTGAAGCAGTTTATTGATCTTTTACCCCCCTCCACACACACACACACACACACACACACACAATACCCATGTGGAGGTTGTGTAACCAGATAGCACTTGTTGTCTTTGTAGGCTGAAGAGAGTTAGTCACACTTATGAACACATACATGGAAATGCAAAAATGTGCTCATGTACATACATGGGTCCGAGCGGTGGGATCTGAATGCAGTGGGCTGTGAGGATGGGTAATGGAGGACAGTATGCGTCTTGGGATCATGGTGTACGGATCCTCCATTGCGAGGGTGATGAGACCTGAAGGGCGACAGAGAGATGGAGGCATTTGCGCTGGCATAGCCCAACGCTCTGTTAGGTGCCTAATGAAAAGATGGCAAAAAAACTGTGAGCACCATGGGCCCCCAGCTCATAAAGGAACACGGAAACCCAAACTCACACTCAGGGAAGAAAAGTCAAGCAGTGGAAGCTTCTGCAAGGCTGGAGCTTTCTGATTGGCAAAATGTCTCAACGTTTTATCAGGATTTATTCTAAAGATTTTGTTCCATAACACAAAATAATCCATGTAAATGTTTCAGAATGAACATGAAGTGAAAGTGTCTATGTTTAATTTTTCACAGCAGGTAAAGTACACAATCCATGAAGCTGCAATCGAGCTGAAAATCATGAGTTTGATCTCTAGTCTCCTGAGCCTTTATATGGTCACCTGTTCCTCTAACAGCCAATCACTAATGTGTGTCTGCTACAAGATGCTCAGTATCAGCAGTTTGCCTCTCATATCACCCCCTTTGATGACGCTCCCTCAGTTTAAAATAAACATGTTCTTATGTTATGTACCTTTTGTTGAGTGCTGATTCTGTATATG
This sequence comes from Nothobranchius kuhntae, assembly GCA_006942095.1. Classification (NCBI taxonomy): domain Eukaryota; kingdom Metazoa; phylum Chordata; class Actinopteri; order Cyprinodontiformes; family Nothobranchiidae; genus Nothobranchius; species Nothobranchius kuhntae. Next base: position 323,236 of record SSNQ01034247.1, read on the forward strand.
TCTTGGGTCAAACACCTTCCCCAAAACCTGTTACTGTAATATGAGGCTATTGCAAAGAGACATGCTATGCTCAAAGGTACTGGTAATAACTAGGGATCTACCGATACATTGGCCCATGTTTATTTTAGCATTTTTTATATATCGTCATTGTCCAATAAACCTCCTGAAAAGAGCCATTTTAAAGTTCGGCCCATTCATGGTTCTACTGCCAATTTTATTTAAAGGTATGGTTATGTTTCTGAAAACCATGAGCTTAATAATTGCTCTAAACCATTATTGTCAACAGTTGGTTGAATGTTGTGTTTAAGAACAGAATGGGTTCAGAAAAGTTGTTAGTGACATTTTAGCAAGCAAATTAGGCATCTAAATGTCTATAAATTGGCCTTGAATATCGGCCAAAATAATCTGCAGCACATATTACTCACTCTGCTAACTCGGTTCTGAGCTGCCCACTGAATTCAGTTGAGGAGAAGTTTGAAAGAAGGATGCTGGGGAAGATGACCTCCATCCTAAAAAAACCTCCCACCCACTGCGTTTCTCTGTGGAAACCTTGAACAGCTCCGTAGGCCATTCATCCCCTCTGCAGTAAGAGTGTATGACTCCTCAGTTTAACTGGTACTGGCACAATCCTGGTACCATCAATGCAATACTCAGTATGTGTTCAACACTTGTGCAATAACGGATTTGCATAGTATGTTTGTGTCCTTTATGCTGCATAGTTCTGGAAACACAAGTTTCCTTTTTATTAGTTGTTTTTAGTGGTTGAAGGTTACAATACTACCTAATTACCTTTGTGTGGTTACCTGTAATCGTGTTATTATTTTCTTCTCCCTTTTTTCTAAGTGTTTGTGCTGCTGTAACAAGTGAATTTCCCCACAGTGGGATTAATATTCTGATCTTTATCGGTCATCAGCTGACTGTGACTCATATCAATCAGCATCTGAATCAGCAACAGACCTATATCTATGATCTTAAATAACATATTACTAAAGATTGCTTTAAATGACCAACCTGGAGTAGTTATGTTAACAGAAAAAAAGAAATATTCATCTTGGAAGAACATTTGTTTAATACATTCAATTCAATTCAAAAATACTTTATTAATCCCAGAGGGAAATTGATTGACATTGCCTGAATGTGTCACACCCTGTCCTGTCTCCCCGTTTTGGTTCAGCCTTGTGTCTCGTTTATTGCTCCCACCTGCCTCTCGTTTCCCCAATCACCTTAGCTCCCTGCCCTTGTGTATTTAAGCCCCTTTTGTTTTGTGTCCGATGTCGGTCCAATGTTTCATTGTCAGCGTATCTCTCAATAAATATATGTTAAACGTTCCTACCTGGTTGCCTGTGTTCCTCGCCCCGGTTGGATCCTCACCTCTTCTCCGCTTCAGTCGCCGACACGCGTGACAGAAAGAGTGTGGCAGGAGGTAAATGTTCGATGGCCCCGTAATCGGTAGGTTGCAGGTTCAAGCTTGTCCCAGTGTACATCAGCCTCACTTCTGTCAGTGCGCCTAAGGGCAGCTGTAGCTACATTACAGCTCATCACCACCAGTGTGTGTGTGTGTGTGTGTGTGTGTGTGTGTGTGTGTGTGTGTGTGTGCGCGAATGAGTGAGTGAGTGAATGACTGGTGTCTTGAAAAGCAACTTGGGGGGTTGTACAACCCTGGAACGCGCTATACCAAATACAGGCCATTTACCATTTACTCCACAATGATCAAGTTTAGTGTGTTACATCAAAACAATCTGGGCAGAAACAGTTCTTATACAGGTTCTGTTCTCAATCTCTTCAACGGGATGTTTCCATCAGATGATTCTGGGATGTCTTTGTTGTGGAAGATTGTAAACAAGTTCCAATGTTTTACAATCCAGTTTTGTCAGTGCAATAGTTTTTTCGGTGACTGACTGGTGGGATCTGAGTCCCTGGGCTCTTGGGTCCCCAGCGGGGGTGCTCGCCCCTGGGTCCCGAGTCGCTGGGTTCCGGGCTCGGCCGACTGGGGGGTGGGAGGCTGCGGGCGGGCCTGTGGGCTTGCCGCTGATATCCCCCGGGAATCTGCTGGCTGCTGGTTGTGGCCCCCCAGGGCGATCCTCTGCGCCTCTTGAGGGGGGCAGGGGTTTTTCTGGTTGCAGTCTCCCTGTGGTCCCTGCACTCTGGGACAGCTCGTGGATCTCTGAGACTTGGAGCTCCTTCCATCTCCTACACATCTTTGGGGGGCAGATCTTTGGCCCCTCACACTCTCTTTTGGACGCTCCTATAGAGATATCTCACATATAAAAGCGCAGGTACGCACACAGGTGCTCACATGGTGCTCTCATAAGTATGGACTTGGGCATGTTCAACACATGTCTTGAGGCTGTGGTTGGCACTTAATGCACTGTGATTTATTATCATTTGATTGTTCAGTAAAACAATGTTGATTTAATATTTCCCCATCAGGCTGACGCTGTGCTTGTTTGCTCCTGTTGTATTGTTGTGTGTTGTATTTCTTTTTTTTCCCTTCTGCAGGTCTAGAAGCAGACTCTTATTTATCATTGATTGTTATTTTT
>SSNQ01034247.1:326117-347361 GCA_006942095.1 Nothobranchius kuhntae
CCCGTCTCTTTCACCTCTGTCTCCGTGTCTGGTCGGAATTACAAAGCATTCAAAAAACAATAAGAATAAAGTTTTAAATATCAGGCATGACATTAAAAGTAGAAGCTTAGATGCTCCACATGAGCATTCAGTCATTAAATCTGTTTGCTTCACAGCCAGACAGGACATGACGAAAAAAAAAAAATAAAAAGGAAAAAAAAAAAAGAAGAACATTTCCAAATAGGTCAAAACTCTAACCAGTACAATGCAAAATTGGTCACTGGAACCACAGGAAACTGGAAACCATTTTGAAAGCAATAGCTTTTGTTAAAAACTCTTTAATGTTGCTTTAAATGGAGAAACATCTGTAATGCACGTGTGATTAATCAGCTTTGATAACCTATTTTCCAATATTCCCTTCTTGCAACACCAGTAGGTCTTGTTCCACAGAAATTGTGCATCAGTTAAATATGCTTTATTATAATAAATATGAACATGCCCATTCTGTTTTCACATATTGCATTCACGTTTTATTTGCTATATTTCCCCTATTTCAACAGTATCATGCATTCAAATCCTCGTGAAGGGCTACACACATTCACAAACATTTAAAATCGGTGCTAAAGTCATGAACATAAATCTTTTAACACCGTAGCTGCATAGAACAGGTTACTTGGGAGCAGTTGAAATGAATAATGAAAGCAGAGGTGCTGCACACAAATGAGTGAAATATAGTAGGGTATTAGCACACAGAGGTCTGTGAAAGCTAAAGTATCAGCAACACATGGCTTTATTTTAAACATTTATTCATACATGTACACAAATTGCACACTATAAAATCAAATCATGATATCCCTGCACTCCGTTGCCATGTCCAAAAACATATTTAACATTACTCTCAGTCACTGACAAACCAATTAAAGCAACAAAACAAGAACATGACCAAACAACCAGCTATGCACCTCTCAGGTTTGAAAAGCATTCGTTGTGAAAAATGCATTATAAATGTAATCATGTCAACATTCATTACTTTCCAATTATGGCCACCATCATCTTTCAAAGTTGCTCTAAATAAAGAAAACGGGTCTCTTAAGAATGGTACGAGAGTGTTGGAAAAACAAGCAAATTAATTTCTGAAACAATTTCCTTTGGCAAACGTCTCATTAGGACAAGGTCTGCTTGATTACAGATGGACTCCTAATCTTACCGCTCCACTTTAAATGTGTTCATGAACACATCCTATTTCCTGAAACGTTTAGAAGGGTTCCAATTTTGAACAAAACTGGCTTGAACCTATTGTTAACTCGACACAAGTAAAATATTACTGTCCACACGAAAAAAGTCTGCAGCTTTTCATGCCAACAGCAGATGGAAATTAAGAGGCATGGCGTGTTTTCTCATGTGTTGATGCAGCATCAGTTTTTATTTACACTATTACCAATAAAAAAGAAATTTAAAGATGGAAAATTGTATCTTTAACAGCAGGGTTTTGCACCCATTTGATTCGATGTACACACAGATGTGTATCACTGTTTAAATGTATAGTGCACTTTGAATAGCAGGCAACACACACACGCACACGCACACACACACACACACACACACACAATGGCCTAGTGGTATGAGTGTGCTGGGACTGGGACATCAGGGTTCAAATCCCAGTAGGGTCATACCAAAGACTTTGAAAAAAGGGGACCCGATGCCTCCCTGCTTGACACTCAACATTAAGGAGCTGGATCTGGGGTTTAAACCACCAAATGTTTCCTGAGCCTGGCTGACTTCAGCTCACCATTCCCCCAAGGGACAGAGAGAACAAATTTCACACACACCAGTGTGTAACAACTAGTGGGACTTGAATTTTAACACACATGCATGCACACACTGATGACCCACATCATGCATCCTCAATAGTTTCAAGTCCTCACTGTCACACCTTTACCTGAAGTATTCTGGTTTTCTTCGGCACAGAACCTGATGTCCCTTTTACTCACAGATGGGTTAGAATGTAAACTTATCTGACCTTAGAATGTGTGTACTGACAACTCTGGCGTTTCTGCCAAAAGTGAAGTTTGACTTCATCTTTGCTGGATAAGTTTCAGCTTTCTGAGACAGCAGTGAACTTGTTTCTCTATGTTTTTCCAAGCTACGCAACAGCTCATGTGTCCATAATGATTTTCATGGCATGCATGACTATTATTCGTGAAGTGTTGCCTGAGTGGGTCAAAGTTCAAGCACATCCAGCAGTGTTTTCAGTATTGTGTTTTTTTACTCACCAAGTTTTCCTCAGATTTTCTGAAACTTTCCTCTGCTGAAACCTGGCAGAGTGGTGATCCATGACCTGTGCTTGATTAGTAGCACTAGAACTTGGATAGATGGTACTTTGTGGCTTATCTGGACACCCAACATTACTTCTAATCCAACTGTATTGATTGACATTGGTCAATAAAACCATTGGCGGTTTTTATTGAATTATTTTGGTAAAAGATTAAATCAGTCACATGAACATACATTTGAGCTTTGGCACATCATTGGACTTTTAGGCTTTTCTTGAGGAGACGTTGATTAGTATTACAGTCTCAGGCATTAATTAATATCCTCCTTTACTGGCATCTCTGCTGCTTCCATGTCAGGAGCACATGTTCCTACAAGAGGGAATGAGTTCATTGAAAAGACAGGATGGAGTGATATTACTGAGCTGGAGCCCCAGATGGACTCCACTACACTCCACTCAATAAGAAAAGCCCTAAACGGATTTCAGTGAGGGAACTGCTCAGGGAGAACTGAACAGATTGATGGATACACATTCTGCATGCTATTGCTGGTGGAACAGCAACACCAAAAGCATCTCATCAAAAATTACAGCAGCGAGAGCACAGAGTGAGATGAAACCAGGGGAGGCCATGGATTTCAGGCAGATATTAGGTTTGGGTAAGAGGAAAAATAGATCCTCAAAGCCTCATTCAGTCAGTTTCCTGCACAGCGTGTTGAGAATCCTTGGCACCAACTCATGAGTCTGTGCAATTCAAATCCTATCATTGTATTTCTGCAGATTCAACATGTTTCAAGGTCACTTATTACCTGTAATTGATTATTACAAGCAACCAGCAGCAGACCAGCAAGCTCCTTTCACCATTTTAACGCTGATCCTGTTCAACAAAGACTGCATTCATCACCACAGTAGATAGCCGACAAAGATGGTGTAGGCTATGGTGTAGCCAAGGCCCTAGCTTTATGACAAACGACATCTACATTACAGTCTTAAGTCACATTTAATAGAGCACAGCAGGCATTTTTCCTCTTGGGTAACACAGAAAACCGTGAATTTTGAATGGTCAATTGAGCATTATATGAGATGAAGAAGGTGTGCATTTAGCGGACCAGGAAAAAAAAAGACAAGAATCAAGTGCCATGAGGGTCTTTTTCAGAAAGTGACATGCTATATCAGACTTTGAAATGGCCTGGATTCTCGTCTGCACATGTACAAAAGCCAAGAGCAAGAAATGGGTTATTTTCTTTCTTTTACTTTGCTGCTAATCTGTGTAATCTAACAGTGTAAGACTCAATCAGTGGAGGAGAATAGGTGTGAGACGAGCCACCTTACAATTCAAAAGGACATGGGACCTCAGGAACACATCACAGGTACTATCCAATGCATATAGTGAAAAATAGCATCAGCTTCTGGGGGGATTTGATAAGAAATCTCTCTCTCCTTTCTCCCTGTTCACCCCGCTGATCACACACAGCGGGAAGCATGTGGCTTGGCACAACTTTTGAAGTCTCACTTGGACATGTGGCAAAGGAAAGGGTTGCAGGTGTTGATTAGACGTCAGCTTCACTTTGGGAGATAAGTTGCTGTGTGAATAGGCAATTCTTGATTTTCAAGGACATGGGATGCATTTGAGAGACTGCCAAAGGTGTGCGTTCATGCTGCTCTTCGCAAATAACCAAAGGGGGAACGATACCACGAAATTACTCTTCTGTTCATTTAGTCTGCAATGAGTACAATGGAAAAAGGAGGTGAAAGTCAAACTTCGAATTGGACGTGCTTATCAAATTTAATGCTCATCTCCAAATTCATCCGATTTAATCCGACAGATCTTGTTCATCAATAATGCTTAAGTGAAAGATAATGATGGGGTGTGAAACAAACATGAAAATTCTAATTGATCAAAACATTTCATAAATTAACAAAATAATTTAGTATTTTTTTATGTTGTCATAATTAAAAGGGAGCATGTTTAAAGTTTAGAGCCGTTCATTTATTGTTGTAACTATTTTCTGCGCAGAAACAAAAATCCCTAGGACATCGGCCTTCACATTCTGCAGCATGCTGTGGGACTAGAGCCAAGTAGTATGTCATTCAGTATGTAAAAACAATGCAGGTGCTGATGATGTGGTTGCTAGGCAACATTAACTGCTTTATTATTTATTGAATAAAAGCGATGCACGGCTATGTGTTTACGGCGAGAGGGGTGACATTACTCTAGAACACAGGACATTTTTCATATTCTTCTTCAAGAGCAGAGAAGCTATGTGATGGCAGTGCTCTTCTACTAGTCAACATGATGTGCAACTCAGCTGATGAAGCACCAGGCAGGAGCTGTGAATAAGCTGGTGTTTGTTTCTGTCTTAATTGTAGTTACTCTGCTTGTTGCTAAGTGGGTGTTTGTGTAGGTTCTGCCTTCTAAATAACGTGCTGTAAATAATTAGGTAGAGGGGTCTTATATTGGATTACCATCACATAAATGGTGGGGAGAATCTCTCAAACTGGCATTAGTGTTGTTGTTGCTGTTGACCCAAACAGCCTGATAACAGCCTTTAATTGTTTCCACTTCCGTAGCCGAGGTAAATTAGTGCCAACTGATCCTGCTCAGGTCCATTTCCAAGCAGCGTTGTTGCTTAAGTCTCGGCATTGCAACCGCCTTAGGAGAAATGTAGGTCATCATATAAAACCTACCACCAACCACCCTCCAGCTCAAATTCAACAGACATCTTTAAGCCAAGAGAAGTCTTGGGCTGCACAGTAATCCGTCCGGTCACACACAGTTTCAATTCAATCTCGGTTTTCTCATTATTGGTTTTGGAGATACTGAGACCCCATATTGGTCAAGAGATAGTTCAACTAATCTGATAAGGTTCTGTAGTAAGGCTGGTAGAAGCTAATGGTTCCTGGATTCACAGGTTAGGTATTTTTAATGGCACACAGCAGGTGGTGAAAACACAGCAGGTGGTGAAAACACAGCAGGTGGTGAGGAAAGGTAAGACAGAAGGCTAAACTAAGCTTGGTGACCAGTCAGCCCTTTTCAGATAGACATTCTGGAACATTTGCGGACGATTCAATCCAGTTTTTAACCGGAACTGTGTTTTCAGACACACCACTTTTGTACCAGAACTTGTCCTTTTGGCTGCGTTCACACAGCAGGGAAAAGTTCCAGATGTCTGACGGCGGCGGGGGGTGGGAGGTGGGGGTGGGGGGTAGAATCGGACTTATGTTAAGAAGAAGAAGAAGAAGAAAATATCATTTCTATAGCACCTCTCAAGATAAAAATCACGAGGCGCTTAAGCATAATTCTGCACACACGAAGATGCATGAGACCTGGATGATGAAGCTCAATGGTTAAAGGAATCACTGAAGTGGTGTGAAGCGCTCCGTCGCGCGTCTAGGCGGTACCGTAGGAGGCGAGCTGCCGTGGTTCGCCGCATGCTACAGCAGCGAGCTATCTAGGTGCGCACAGCGTCCCCCGGTCCCCTCCTCCTCCCCCTCCCCCTTGTCCGGAACTCTACCTCACCAGTCTGAAGCAGCCACCTTGTCCGTAACAAGTCCGGACCTGTTACTAGGGGCTTCGTCCGGATAAATTCCGGAACACGTTATCCGGGTGTTTGTATTCAGACAGAAAGGTCTTACGGACAGCGTCCGGAACATTTCCGTTTTTCATGGCCTGTCTGAAGGGGGCTTTTTTTGTGTATATAACAGCTCATTGGTATATGTGGGATAGCCAAGTTCTCACATCTGCTTTAATAGTTGGTTTTTATTTTGATGTTAAACTGCTAAGATGGAGAAATATACCGCTCATACCAGAAAGAAGAAAAAAACTCAAACTTATTATGGGTGTCTGTGCTTCTCTGTCATTCTGATGTTGTCCCAGAAGATGTCTATCTCTTGACACTACAAGTGTCAGGTTTTTTTCTCCTCGTACAACCATCTTATTAGCCAAGGAACAGTTACAGTAACTGTGTGTATCTGCGACAAGAATCTAATTCCTTCTCATAACAAACTACAATCCTCCTCATTGGGATGAGCAGTTAGATCAATACTGTTGACATGGGAGGAAATGGGTTGAGATGTGTCTGAGTCACAGCGCGCGCACACCACACACACACACACACACACACACAACATTACCACATCCTGTTCACCGCAGACTCATGAGAAGCTACAGGTTTGCACGGATGTGTTCGAAATAAAAAAAGAACACAATAGTTAAAGAAAGTAAAATAACTGTCTGGCATCTGACTAATGTTTGTTTTTCTTGGCAATGTTTTTTATTTCTTGATGCATTTTTACTGGCCATGCATTAAAACTGTTTTCTTCACATCTGTGACACATGAGCAGATGTTGGTGTTGTCAGGCCAAAATGCTACGGTGGGAAATAAGCTTTTGAAAGCAGGACGGTTGCACAACTGTCCAGTGATCAAACATGTATCAATTGCTCAAGTCATTTCTGGACATTTGTAAGACTCAGAAATGCTTTATTTGGACTCACACTTGCTTTAATATTCTCTGGGACCATGACATTTTTGGCTCTGTAAATGAATAATCTTTTCTTTTCCTCGTTCAAGCTTTAGAGGCCTGGGGTCTCATTTATCAAACATTGCGTAGAATCCTTACTAAAACCGTACTTAAGCTCAGTAAAAAAAAATGCACTTACGCCGAGCAGGTTTGAGATCTATCAAACATGGAGTACGCACAGCTGCACACAATCTCTGCTTCATAAATCGGAGACTAACGAGAACGTTTCTCAGCTGCATTTTAGTCACATCCTGCCCTCACCACGCCCACTTACTGCCATAAATAGTCAATGCAAAGTGCCTTGTGGATCTCATGCATGTACATAAGCCAGCTGTTGCAGCGCTCCGCCAATGACGATGGCGACCGTAGATCAAGGCAGATCAAGGAAGCGCAATTTCACAGAAGCTGAAATTGAGGTACCTGTGGGTGAGTTGAAGAAATTAAAGGAAGTATTTAAAAAAAAAAAAGAAGGTCCAATCAGGATTCAATCCCCAGACTCCCGGGTGAAAGTCATGCACGCTAACCAGTCAGCCAAATGAAGCTCTCCCCTGTACAAGTAGCCAGGGCACATGATCAATCGGGTCACAGTGACAGGACACGCTGTCACAGACGCATGACATTCTGTCTCAATCTGTCCCCCTGCATTCCGTTTTCTACACTTCAGGCTGTGTGTGTGCGTGCGCACGTGTGTGTGTGTGTGTGAGTGTGCGCGCATGTGTGTGTACGCACGCGTGGGTGTGCGTGTGGGGGGTCTTGTTCTGTGTTAAAACAAAGCAGTACAAGTGATAATGCTGCATGCAGGATTTCATTATTTTGTCCTTCTCAGCAGCAGCACTGCAGGTGCTCTCCATGTCCAAAATGTGCGTAAACCAGGTCCTCACTAACTTAAAGTTGCGCACATTTTTCCGTTAAGTTTTCTTTCGTAAATCCCAAAGTTTGCGTGGAAAGTAGCTCACGCAGTTTTCCGACCCCGTTTTGTGTGTAAGCAAGCTTGATAAATGAGGCCCCTGGTCTCAAACAGGGTTCTGACCCATTTAGACTCTTATATATGTTGACTTTAAGAAGTGACATGGTGTGCATCAGTAGCATTGAGAGCAGGCTGACTGATCAGATTTCACCCAGACTAGGAAGGCAAGTAACATCTTTATTTTTTTTTTAAGTCATGTCTAAAAATTTAAGAGTAGAAGGATGTGTCGCACAGTTGGCAGCTGTGCTGTGTTGGACCTGCTGATGATCTGTGTGAGGAGATGTTCCGATTCGATATTGGTAATCCAGTCTGCAGTGCAGAGATTGTAAACTGAAGCAGTTCAGAGATCCCTCCCTCTCTCTGTAGATAGTGGAGATACTTGGACAGTATAGTACGTGAGTGCACTGAAGTGATTACAGACACCAGAAAATAAACTTTCCGCTTTCCTCTTCCAAAGACTATTTTGAGAGAAATAGTTGTTACAATTTTACACACAATAACCATGTTGATATTTTTCACTCTTGCTTATTCCATTACATCAAAGGAGGGCAACATGTTTAATAAATTACTACGCCGGGAACACAGAGTGTAAATTTGCAACATCAGTTTCACCAGGGGACCAAATGATAAATGACCCGCACTTCTATCATGCCTTTCAGGGTCAGAGGACTCCAAAGCACTTTACACTACAGTCATTCATCTATTTACCCACACATTCACACACTGATGATGATGAGCTACTGGGGGCGCACTGACAGATGTGAAGCTGCCATACATAGGCACCACCGGTCCACCCGGCCACCACCAGCAGGCAAGTAAGTAAACTTTATTTGTACACACCTTTCCCAGGTGTAAGCCACAAGGTGCTTGACAACACTGTAAACGTTTAAAGGGGCATTATGGAAGTTTGACAGCCAAAACATGTATAGAAATAATAAATGTCTTCTTCATACATTCTCCTGCAATGCCCTGGCCCTGTAGAATGAGCCCTGGCATTTTTACTGTGATTGCCTGTTTTTCTGTAAAATCACAGAAAAAGAGAGATGCTCGGGTCGAGCAGGCTGCTTAATGCACGTTCACGCTCAGGCATAGCCCGTAGCATTTGCTATCCATAGCTTTAGCAGCAGAGAGAGAGGCAGTGCGACTTTGTCGCTGTTCCTAACGCCTAGTGACAAAGCTAGCTACATTTCTGAGGACCCTTAGCTACTTTCTTCTAGATATTTCCTGCAAATTAGCAACAAAATAGCCGTTTTCACTCCGAACCGTTCTTTGAACGTTGTTTCAGCTATTATTAAGGATATAAATGTTACAGATACAAAAGGCGTCACTGGCGCTTTAGCTCACTTAGTAAGACGTTGAACTCTCGTGCAGAAGGCCCGGGTTTGATTCTAGATGTAAACATAGTTTATTTAGAGTTTCTTTTTTACTTTAATGGTATATTTTTTTTACAGTAAGATGCCCAAATTTTTATTTGAGACTCGCCGAACGGCATTGAATTGACAGATAAAAAAGATGTGGGTCCAACTTTCATTTTGGAACAATTTTTCAAGCAAGGCAAGGGCATGATCTGAGCATGCAGGAGGACTGACCCATCATAAACCTTTGTCGGCTGTGCTGAAGAGAAAGGTACAGAACCAAATTATTTAATTAGCTGCGTGTTCTCCTGTCCTCTATCCTCCGGGCCACACACACACACACACACACACACACACACACACACACACACACACACACAAGGGACTGTCTCAGGGTCAGCTTCACAGAGCTCTGTTATTTTTGTTAAGGAGTGTGCACGTACAGCATGTGCGCCTCATGCACGAGCCTCCTATTGAAGCTGCCGTTACGCTTTTGGCCTGAGGGGGCAATCACGAGCCTAAAAATTCTAAACTCCGTAAAGTCCCTTTAAACACAAATGAGAAAATAGAAACTGTGAATAAAAACAGTGAATATGGCTCAAGAATCCGAACGCTTTCTGGTATTCTATCCCCAGTCATATATTAAACAAAATGGGTGGTCTAAAAATTTTACTGTTGTCAGATTTTGATATAAACAAACTGCCCACAAAATTATCAGAGTTCCACAAACAAGTACTAATGTTTTGGAAGTTGTTGTATGTACATAATTATTCCCCTCACTCTTCTATAATTTGGAACAATAGATATGTATTATGCCGTAATAGGTCACTATTTTATGAAGATTGGATGAATAGGGAAATTTGGTCTGTTGTACACTTGATGAAAGATAATGGTGAACTACTAGGGTACAATGAATTTTGTCTTAAATATAACTTTAGCCCTCCTAAATCTGATTTTATAAAATTATTAATAGTGCTTCCTAAAGAGGTGGTCTTCCAGTACAGAAACATTATTCAACACCAACCTATAAATCCACAGTATGGTTCTATCTCCATCCAAGGTATTCCCCTTATGGATAAAAAGTGTACCAACCAATTTATTAGACGATGTTTCACTGATCAACTATACCCTTGTAAAGTCAACAAGAACAACATAATTTACAAATTTGGTAAAAGCTCCATTATTAAACTAAGGACTCTTTATTTAAAACTTCCTGTTCAACCTAAAGTCAAAGAAACACATTTTAAAATTTTAAACAATGTCTATCCCTCAAAGGATCTGCTCAGAAAACGTTTTAACATTGATGATAATTCATGTTCCCTTTGTGGAAAGGATGTTGAAACAACTGATCATATTTTCTTTGAATGCAACAAGACACGGACATTTTGGAACTGTTTTGAAAACTGGATTCAACCTCAGAGTGGAATCCCATGTCCCATTTCAAGGGATGGTGTCACCTTTGGAACTCTCCTTCAAACAAACAACCAAGAACTCTGCTACAATCTACTTCTCTGTCTGGCAAAATTCTTCATACATAAACAAAAAATACTGAAATCACCCCCTGTGTTCAATGCATTTGTACATGATTTTAGATTGTATCTAAGGTCCCTTAACCCTCTGATGCATGAATTATGAAATCTTCAACCATGATTTTTTAAACAATTTTTTCATTCACCTTTAGGTGTGAATGAAAAATTTTTGTAACATTTTGTTAATTTACAAATAATTTATTACATGTCCATCTCAGTGGACAGCGTGCATTCTGAACATGAAATATGTTGGCTTGACTTACTGAAGTCCAATTGGAGGGGCTCAAATGCAATAAAGTCTTCAACAGCTGTGCTTAATAGCAAAAATAAAGTAATAACAATTTTGAGTACCTGTCCACTGCAGTGACCATTATGCATCAAAGGGTTAAATGTATCAATAATAACAGCTATGAAAATATGTATAGACTTTTTTGTAGACTTCCTGGAACTGTGTAGTGGTCCCTTGCATTGTTTTTGTGGGGGTTTTTTTGTTTGGTTTTTGTCCTCCCCCTTTTCACTGACTGCACGATTCTCATCTGAATACATTGGCATGTTCGCCTTATTTGTAATGTACATATGCTTTTCTGCAATAAAAAAAAATAAAAAATAAAAAAACAGTGAATAAAAACGATTAATAAAAATAAATAAAAAAAACATCATGAAGTCAAGCAAGGAAGGTGAATTTAAGTTAGCTTGTGTGGGTTTTGTGTGAGTACTCCGGTTTCCTTCCACAGACCTAAAACATTCATGTCAAATTGATTGGAGTCTCTAAATTGTCCCCAGGTGATTGTGTAACTGGCTATTTGTCCCTTTAACGGACTGGTGACGTGTCCGGGTTGTCCCCAGCCTCTCATCCAATGACTGCTGGACAGCTACATGTGACCCTACTTATGTATCCCCAAAACATTTTTGCATGTATCATGTTTAAGGGTTTGAAGGTTTATTTTATTTTATTTATTGACATTTAAATTTAAATTAAATAAAATGTATTTATTTACTCATGTATTTTTGTATTTTATTCAAAATTTAACATATTTTTGTTAATGATTTAATATTAATTTTAATGCTTTAATATGTACTTTTGTTTAGATATTTGTTTTGGTTTTAGTTTAAAATTTGATGGCTTGTTGTTGCCAAGAAGATCAAGGAGAAAAAGTTAATTTTGATTTGAATTGTTGTACCAGAATCTGGCTTCCTGTTCACAATCGTATGTAGTTTGAGGTTTTATAAATGGCCTGTATTTGATTCTGGATTCCTGAAACCCCCAAGGCGCTTTACAACACAATCAGTCATTCACCCACACACATTCACATGCTGGTGGCAATGAGCTACTTTGCATCCACAGCTGCCCTGGGACACACTGACAGAGGCTGCCATACAAAGGCACCACCAGTCCCACTGACCACCACCAGTGGGCAAGGAGGGTGAAGTGTGTTGCCCAAGGACACAACAACAGCATACAACCGAGTGGGGCTCGAACCTGTAACCTTCTGATTACAGGTGGATGCTTAACTCCTCTGCCACTCTTTCTCCAGTAACCATTTTATTTAAGATGTTTAACCTAAAAATAGTTCATAAATGACTGAAACGAGTTTCTCAAATCGATAAGCTGATGTCATAACTTTAGAGGGACACAGCATGGCTGTGAAGCAATAATAAAGATAATCAAAGCTCTCAGCTAATCAGAAGTGTGGTGAACAACATGTATGGGATTCCAAATCTCCAGTTAAACGTCTGCATTCTGCAACAATCTGCTTCTCAGACCAATTACAGGGGCTGTGGAATTCCTAATATCACTTTTTTATTTACTTTTTATTTAGTTTAGTATAAATTCCTGTATTTATTATATTACATTACTTTCAATTTATAGTTGGAACCAGTTGATTAAAATATATAGTTTATTTTAAAGAATTCGTTGAATTTTCCAAAAAGGTGTTGAAGTCAAAACACCAAAAACGAATTTGTCCAAACAATAAAGGACATAATGGTGTCTGCTCTGGTTTCAGTGTACACGGGCCTATGCTCATGCTGCACAATCCTGCCCAGGCCTCATGAATTTGCCATATTTAGATCCTGCAAAGCAGACGTCAAAAGCATGTGCATGGAGGCTTAAGTCTGCCAAGCCAGTCATCCAATGTTCCATTTGTTTAATTTACTGTCTAGCAGTCTTTCAGCATGATTAAAAACAGCTCACAATGACAGACGGAAGAAAAGAAAAATATGACATCAAGGCAGCTCTTTATCCCCTTCCTCTTGTTAGACCGAATAGTAGATCAGATGACTCATTTATTTTTATTCTGAGGAACAAAACGGCCCATCATGGAGAAAGTCAGCTTGTAAGGAGGCTCAGCAGTTATCTTTGTCAGCCCACACACCGATGTCGTCTTCATCCTTCAATTGTAAATTGAAATGTTGAATTTTTTTAACATTAGCCACTGCTTTATTTATGGCACCCTTCAGAAAATCTACCCCATAATCAAAGTCATGGATATCCAGGTCCTCCTGCACAAATCTTGACCTGCTCGTGTGGTCCTGAGTGAAGAGATTGTCAAATTTGACTGATCCACAGCTGGGTGGGTTGCTGATTAAAGGTAGATTTTAAGGAAATGCAATGCTGATTTTTGCTGAAAGCTAATCCTGTTTTTACAAGCTTACTAAACTTACTGACAACTGCTTGGTCTTAACAATGATAATGGCAAAAAATGAGCACGGAAACAGTCAACACATCCTCTTATTGCCACAGTTTTCAGTAGCACAGGTCTGTATGGAGCCAGATCAAAGGTGCACTACAAGTTTGGAACACTTAAGTGCACCGCTATGGATTCGTGGTTAGCTCAGCAGTACACCTCGATTATGCATTTTATGGTGACAATCTAAGCATGGCTCCATTATAATTGACCTGCTGTTAAACCAAGCAAGCTCATACTTCCCCATAACGGTTCTTGTGAATAAATCTTTGGATTTTTTACCTGATGCGTGGCCAAGTCACATGGCATTTTCTTCTGCAATTACCTGACAGAATCAGACCTCCTGCTCTCCAGACTTTATTATCACTACTTGCTCTTTGGGTTTCCCAAATGGCAATTATCTCACCATGCTCACTGGTGATTCAGCGCGAGTTCCATTAGTCTCTTGGTGAAATGCTGTTACATTAGTTCATTCTCTCTAGTCTTTTGTTAGTTTCCAAGACACAGTGATGACAAATTGGAGACCAATCCAAATTTGTACCAAGGAAAAAATACTGTAATTTTAATTTTCATAGTGCTATAATGGAACACTACATCTTATGACTTTTCCAGGTACAACACATGCAATTGGATAACCTTTTTATAAGCAAGCAGAGTGTTTTTCAAGTCCCTTTGTCAAAAGTCACCCAAGTTATATTATGTCAAGGAAGGAAAATACCCATGATAAAGGTATTATCTTTAGCACTAACCCTAACCCGTACCGGAAACTGTCATGGTTGTACTTTTTTAAAAGGCGCATTTAAAAGTGTAGTATACAGTTTTAATTGTTTTTTTATATATTTTTAAATCATTATCTTGAGACAGTAAGATCTAAAATGACCCTTTACAGCAGGGGTCTTCAACTAAATTTGGAGGTTTTTTTCCAGCAGACAGGTGAGGGCCAGATGCTCTTCAAAAATAAAGTGAAAGTATTATTGCATCTTAATTTGTTCATATTTAAAACAACTTTCTTTTTCATCGAAACGGTTTTAATTGTAGCTTTGCTTGTGTTTGGAGAACATGATCAATAATTGATATTTGGGACATACATTTTGCTGCTAAACTTGAGTTGGCGGACATTAGGGCCCAAAGGGTTGGAGGGCTAGGCGGAGATGTCTGGCGGGCTAGATGTGGCCCGTGGGCACTTGCAACTTCAGAGTGGCAGGCTGCCTCCTGTTGGACTTAGTAAAAGTGGAGCAGACATACCTGGCACTGCAGTCTGCTTTCAGCAAGTTTTCTGCATGTTTTAGATCGCAAACACAGCTTTCTGGTTTGTTTTAGTGATTAACCACTCCTGTAGACACTAATGAAGGTTTACGTTTCACTTTTGGTTTTACTAACTAGACACTAGGGGTGCTAAAAGCAAGCCAAAACAGAAATGTATGTCTTTAACATTGCTGTTTAAGGTATTAAATATGCAACACCACACTTATCCCAGCATGAGGAAACAAAGGTGCAACCACATTGCTTTTTTTGTTGGATTAATCCAATAAACTAATTATTTCTTGTATACAAAAAAGAAAAGTTTTGATTTTTTCCCCATCATTTCTGGGATGTTTTAGTGATGTGAGTTGCTCTTCTCTATGAATGATGATCAGCTCTTGCTTTCTGTGGTCTCCAACAGGGTCTCAGTGGACTAGTCTAGCAACTACTCAGATGTGACAAGCTGGCAGAGAGTGGCCAAGGTGAGAGCAGGACAGATGGGCACCCTCTCTCCAGAGTATCTTCTGTAAAGCAGAATCCAGCATAATGCTTAAGGATTCACTTTAGATTGCCTCCATTTCCATCCACCAGCCTTGGCTCGCCCAGACAGGCCTTTTTCATTACATTTTGACACTGGTGTTCTTCACGCTCACTTGCTGTGTTGGGCCCCAGGTCTTCAAGGGTAATCAGTTTGGTAGGCTGTATATGCCAGGTTGCATCTGCAATCTTATGGAATTGACCGTATATAACATGGGGGTGTTAGGGAAAACAGGAATGCAGCCTTTCCCGGTAACCAACAAGGTGGAGCTGTAATTCCTTTAGACAAGACAACATTCTCATGTGATTTGCTGTCAAACTTTACAACAATGAACTGGGAAGCGAGAGAAGCTCAGGTGAGCCACCAAAGGGGACAGGAGTATTCACACCATCACTAAACAACATCTCGCTCCATCTCTTCATGCATGAATGGCATCCTAAACATGACTATGCTGACCTTGTGAGCAGCCAATAAACACCTGGGGGACTTGTCTCAATTTAATTGTACTCGCCATATGCAGCTTTTCAGTGAAACAGAGACCCGTACACAGACTTGGATTTTAAAAGCAGGATAACATTCAAAGGAGATTTGACATCAGGTAAAACTAAATCTGGGATAACAAATGCTTTTTATTTTATTTTACTACAACACAGTGTTTTAAATAATTGTGCTTATTATGTTTAGACATGATCAATGTTTTAGTGATGGTTTTGTTTTGAAACTTAAAAGTATTTTTGATTGATAATCAGTTGAACAGTTAGTTTTGCTCTTGACTAATCAAGCAAGTGAGTCATTTAGAAGCAGTACTATATGCCTAAGTCAACAACCATAATGTATATTAAAATGCAAAGAATTGGGTAAAGTTAAGTAATTAATACCATCTCACTGACACCATGGCTCTGTGCCTCAGGCTCATATGGGTGTACATTTTGAGATGTGCCTTCCATGTACTGGAATAGTAGGTTTGCTCTTGATTACAAAGCTTTCAAACAACTTCATCTCGAGTTTCAACAATTTCACCATCTGCTGATAATTTTTTTTTCCCCAAGCAGCGCTTTTTTAAATTGCTTGAAGTGCAAATCACTCTCTGTGTGGCTGATTGTTGTGGAATTATTTGCTTCGCTCAGCTTGACCTACATTTAATTTCAATCCGAGAGTGATGTTGTGTGACTCCGGTCCATCATGCGGTGAAATCAGAGCTTTGCAAGGAAGTGACAAAAGGCAGATGACTACTGTACAACTGCAAGTTCCCATTAGAGAAACTGGTGTCAAAAGGTAAGCGTTCATCAGATTGTTTGGAAACATGCTGAATAAACGAGGTCATGCAGCATGTTTAACAGCCTAGCTTGGTTCGGGGAGTACCTTTCCATCCCCAACATAATAAATGAAACTTCTCCCCCCCAAAAAACTAAAATTAACTGCTAAACAACAGATTTGCAATTGAATGAGAGAAGCGTGTTTGCTAAATATATCTGGAAATATCTGCACCTTTTTAAGCAGTTCTTTTTGTATAAAGAATTTTGTGATATTAGCAAAGTAACGTTTAGCCTTGATAAACTGAAATGCTTTGATTGTTTTATTTTCTGTAAAATTCTAAAGCATGTATGTAATTTATTTTATGCTGTGCAATTATTGCTGTTTTTTTCCCCTTATTGTAGACCCATCATGTTTCTTGTGAGCTACACATTATTTGACTAATGTTTACAATAATATCTAAATTGTTGTTCCAACAATGAAGCAGCAATATGAAGTAGTTCCTGCACTATCTTAAATAGCAGGAAAGTCCAAGGCTTCGTGTGTTCAAACCAGAAAGACCTTGTGATGTCAGCTCCAATGAAGGAAGAGTTGAAGCAGTACACACGTATATGTGGTCTTCTATCTTCAGGAGGGGAAAAAGCGTCCTCCTGTGAGGTAGATGGAGGTTAAACAAGTGACAACTGAACAATGTTTGAGTCAGAGTATGCTACCAGCTAATCTTCTTCAGCTCTTCTAGTCAGATGTGGATCTTTCTCAAAAGCACCAAATGAACTTGGTTTCAAGAAAGCCAGTGTCACTCGAACCACCTCAATTTGCCAGCCATGTGAAAAAAGCACTGCAGTTAAAGGTGGTGCCTTAACCAACCTAACTAATATAGGCCAGGTATGAATGTGAGAAGCTTTAAGTCTGATACATTCATTATAGCAATAGCAGTAATTAATTGAAATAATGGAAATAATTTATGACAGACTTTGATGGAGTTTTTTGGGGCAAAAATTGATTTAATCCATCAAAACTTAATTAAACAAAGACAAACCGTCTATCATCTCTTTGTGAGGCACTTTCCACAACCATTGTGGCAGCTTAGGGTGCTGAACACAGACAACCATTGAAGATAAAACTACAGTAAAAATCATACATCATAATAAAATACTAAAGAAGTGTAAACCATTCCAAAAACAGAAAGTTTAGAGTTGTAACGTGAGGAAATATGGGTTTTCTGTGCCAAAGGTTATACTTGGCCCGGCTGGGTCAAAGCTGGGTCGCTGAGAACTTTCACCCACAGAGTGAGACCTTTGCAGACATGAAGTCTGCAAGAGTCTGCTGCAAACCATAACATCTGCCACCTGCAGTGCCATAAGATGTGTTCCCATGGAAGCTAGTCATAACATAACAAAGTCTTAAACTTCCTTTTCTTTATTTAAGTTGTTAAATGATCAGTATTATCACTTTGCTCATTATAAATGTGTTTTAATCAAATGCATGATTATTATGCTTTGGGTAATCATAATAACTAATGAATCAATGCTTAATTAAATAATGTTTTGAGGATGTTTGGTAACGACCTTCACACACTCAAACACTCACTCAAACACTCACACACACACACTCTCTCACAGTAAACTCCAAAACACATTTGCTCTGACGCACACGTTTGCTTTGAGAAGAGAAAGGCTTTTGGTAAGTTTTCAGTTCATGATTCAGTTCGTGTTTGACAACGAAAGAGGGAGGACTTGTGAACAACGCCAACGGGGAACGGGGCTGCGGCTCCTTCCCCCCCCTCACGCTGTTCCTGCCAAGCCAGACAGGAATAGCTGAATTGCAACTGCTAACGCAGACTCGTCCAGAGTCTTTGATTTTCTGAGTAAATTAAACTTAAGAAAGCGCATCTGCAAACGCTTCATCATCACGTGTACCGAGGTCATCTCTGGACCGGATCGGCGGACACCTTCGTCTTCTCTGCCAGCCAAGTTGACCTGGATGAAACATCGTCCTTTGACGTTCCTGATCTGAACGAGGGTCCTCGTACGGTGAGGCAGAACACAATAGATAGCGTTTGATGCATCTTTTCCAACGAAACCTAAGTTTATTCAAACCATCACTTTTCACTCAGACACCTGTTTCTTCCTGAAGCAAAATCAGACACACACACGCATTCATCACTCTCAATCTTCAGCACATTCAACACAAGGTCTATTTGAGCAAGTTTAAAATGTCAACTGTTAAAGATTGTTCAACAAAGTTGCCAATGTTGATTGTTGTTTCCTATGCTTGTCATTTCAAAATCATTAGTTTAATTTGAAGAATTAAATCTTTTAACTTTCAAACTTGTCTCTTCATTGAACTGAAACACAGACCCATGGATATTATCGTCAGTTTATCGATGAAAACAACCTTTGAGTCTTCTTAAAACTATAAAATTTGGTTATTGATTTATTAAAGTTAATATCTCAAATTAATATGTGGAATGGTTCCTCTTTCATAAAAGAGCATAAACCATTACTCTACATAATTGGCAGAGCCTACCCAGGTTCACTACAGAGTTAAACACCAAATAATAATACGGGCATTACAACACGATCAATCACTGATGTGTTCAAAAGCTAGAGAATAATGACGCGTCTTTGGTGGGCGTGGAAAATACAGAAGTGATCCTTGTCACGCTCCATGGTAAAACATTTACTTTTGTAATTTAACTGCTTATTAGGTTTTGCTTGCTGTTTTCTACATCAATAAGAAAAGATTTTGTATTTGCAAAAAGGTACAAAATCTGTATCTTTATAAATAAAGTCAAGTATTAGGGGAAAACAGTGAAATCTTCATCAATTTCCATCCATTTTGAACCATGTAAGATCCTAAAATGTTTCTTTGTCATTTTTATTTTAGATTTTAAACCTGAATCTTTCAAACTTTATTCGTAATTGACTGTAAGAGTCCACCAGAGACCAAATGTTGCCTCAATCTGAAATTTATTTCAGAATACATTTCCTAAGATGAAAAAGCTAAAGTGTTTTTGTGCACTTCAAGTCCATCATGAAAATACCTTAAAGCCAGCAGACAGATCTTTTTTGACTCGTGTCATTTGGAGACAGTACTTATCTTTCAGCCAGCAGCAAAAAAAGTCTAGTTGTTGAAAAAGTTTTCTTTTTCATCATGAAACTGAGGTTGTGGCTTGTTTCTGCCTCATTTTGTGGGAAGCAGATGATGTTTGTGTTTGAATCACAGAGGTCTGCGCCAGTTATAGATGAATAAAAGCCAGCTTTTCAATAGCCAGACGACTATTTGGATCTTTAGCTGGGTCTGCCGATTTTTCAGATTCACTTACCTCAGGTGTTGACAAGACTTGTAAATAAATCTATCTATCTGTCTATCTGTCTGTCTGTCTGTCTGTCTGTCTGTCTGTCTGTCTGTCCGTCCGTCCGTCCGTCCGTCCGTCCGTCCGTCCGTCCGTCCGTCCATCTCTCTTTGAAACATATTTAGAAAAAAATGTTGTAATGTTTGCAGCTTCCTGTGTCAAGATTTTCCAGATTGTTGTTTCTTTTCCCAGCTGTAAATTATATCTTT
This sequence comes from Nothobranchius kuhntae, assembly GCA_006942095.1. Classification (NCBI taxonomy): domain Eukaryota; kingdom Metazoa; phylum Chordata; class Actinopteri; order Cyprinodontiformes; family Nothobranchiidae; genus Nothobranchius; species Nothobranchius kuhntae. The sequence continues at coordinate 346,026 of SSNQ01034247.1, forward strand.
GGATGATTTATGAAAGTCCTTTGAGTGCAACACTGGAGTCTGTCTGTTGGCTAATGTGCTCCAGCACTGCTGTGCTCTGACAGAGATCATCTCTCTGACCTTAGGTGAACTGTGTTTTTGAAGTTCAGTAGAGTTGCGCTGTTTCTGCACAGACAAAGTGTAAAAATAGTCAGTATACAAATATAAGGTATGTCCTAGGTTAACTTTTTTATTGTTTATCAAAAGAAAGCTCCGACTTTAATAACCCTAAATAATAAACAAGCATCAAGCAACACTTTTTGTAAATGGTCAGGTTCAACATCTTTGCAGGTTTTTCAGTGTTAATCGATGTCCACCATCGGCATAAACATCTCACCCTCTAAGGCAATGTGTAGTTTGCAGCCACAGGCTAGTTAAGAGGCCAGCTTTGTGGGTGTTAATGTACATTAGGATTCTTATTGTGAAGTTTGCAGACTGTTGGTTTGATCTGCAACAATGAGTCTATATATAGGAGGGAGGTGGAGGAGCTTGGTGATTGATTGAGAGGGTGCTCGCTGCAGAACTACAAAAGCGGAGCTGCACCAGAGTCAGCCCCGCCCAGTCACGCAAACTCAGCCTAGCCCACTGACTCCTGTTTTTGTTTTTTAACTTTATCGCAAACTAACCTGACCCACATGAATTACGGCTGTTAATAGTTTACAATTATTAATGCTATATTCTATGCTCCAATTAAACAAGATAAATATAACTTGCTACATGACAAAGCCTGAATATATCCCGAAATGAAAAGGTTTCTTTAAGCAAATATCTGCCCACAGCTGCTCCAACAAAAGCGGCCTACAATAGCACTTAAGGCTTAATGTGGTTTGAACTCTGGTCGTCCAGTGGCAAGTTCGTCTGACATAAGATTTGTTTTCACCTCAGATGATGCTGGTTTGACTCTCAGTGGGGTCGGCAGCAATCTATTTAGTCAGCTGAAACATTTAATTTGTTCATATTTTAGTTGTAATGTTTATTTTCTGCAAAACATTTATGTCTCTAAAAGTTCTTTGAATTTGGTCGTTCCTAAACAGCATTTTAGTTGAAACTCTGCTCACAAATGGACTCACACTGGCTAAATAAACGAATAAATAAAAAACGCGTTAGTCATTATATTTTAAACGGTATACCAGTAAATTGTTGTAAACATAGTACTGGCAAGTGTAGCTAGAAAATAAGAAAAAGGGTTATAAACTACCTTTATATTGCCGCTACTGGGAGGTGAACCTGCACAAAATTGCATGCCAATCTAACTCCATAACCACTTCACTACTACATCTGATAAATTTCATGTGGCGTTACATGTAATTGTGCCATC
>SSNQ01034247.1:354862-368962 GCA_006942095.1 Nothobranchius kuhntae
GCAGTTTTTACTCAACACGTTAGACTTTTTTGTCTTGTTTTGCCTGTTGTCCTTCGGGAGTGCTGCAGGAGGACACACAGGGATTTATGGGGGTTGGATGAGGAAAACGAAATAAAGAAAGTAAATCTGTGTTTTGTGATCAGTTGAATTTGACATCAACATGACAAACACGCTTCCTTGACAATCTTTGTGAGTAAAAAAAACGTGTAGAAACAAAAACGAATAACGTGTGTTATTAGGGAAATAGCGGGCGAGCGGTGTTGATGCATGATTGCGCATGCGCCGTGAGCGGTTCTGATACTTTTTGGGTCGCAGCTGCTTGCAGCGCCGCTTCAACAGTGCGATACCCTCACGAGGGACGAGCAAAATATTAAACACGCCAGAAGTTTGTGCAAGGTCACGATTGCTGATGGCGTAGCTGACTACAGTACTTAGTTTCTAAACAACTTTGCAGAACTTGGCAGACAAAAGCCGTTTCCCTCAAAGATTAAATCCGCTGAACGCCGGTAGCTACTTGTTAAAACTACCTTCTTGAGACAATGACAGAAAGCAAATTAGTTTTTTGAAAAGTCAAGTTTGAGAAGCGCACCAGATGTGGGAGCCTAACTCGGTGACGTGCAATTTGACTCTGTGGATACAACTAGTGGACTAAGTGGATTGTGGAGTGTTTGTGATTTTACATTAAGATTCTGACTTAAGACACATTTTGTATGGAGTTTATTTTTCCTGCATACTGAGTTGATCTCAAGGTTAGCAAATACATTTTTAATTATAAAACATTTTTCCCCCATCAGAATCACTTGGTGTCACCATGCTGGAAGCACGATGATCTATCTAAGTGTGATTACTTTAATAAGAATATGTAAACATGGGTAAAATGAGATTTAACTTGATATCAGAACAAATCTTTAATGCAAATCTTGTGTGCACACCAATGGACATGCTTCACTTTTATCATTTTTTTGTTTTATTTCACTTTATGTAGGCAGATTTGGGATGCTTCATTGTGCAGGTTTAATTGCACTTTGCTCTGTTGTAGTGAACAAAATCACTTTTTAACTTTTGTTTTTATGAAATGCTCAACACTTTTAAAATCTCATAATTGTTATTATTTTTTTTTTACATATTTTCTCGTGATATACAACTGTGATCCCCAACTCCTTTCCACAAGGACCAGCATCCAGCATGTTTTAGTTTTTTTCCCCTGATTCCAACACACTTGAATCACTTGTGCAGCAGCTCATCAGGCTCTGCAGAGGCCTGCTAATTGCCTTCTGATTAAAATCAGTTGTGTTGAAGCAGGGACAAAAGAAAAACATGCTGGATACCAGCCCCCAGGAAAGGGAGATGGGGATTGAACGATGTTAGCATGTTGTCCCACAGTAATAACTAGGGGTGTGCAGATTCACCATTTAATTGCTGCAGCACGATGCGAGAAGTGCCGACTCAAAATGGATTCATAGACATTTAATAGATGTTTTTAAAACCACCAAAAATTCCAAAAACCTGCCGCGAAGCGTGGTTGGAGCATTAAAGTCAGGCGGTCTGCCCGAACACTTCAGGGGGACGGACCAGTGGAAAAAACAAAATGGAAATGCAGAAGCTTTTTTATTAGCTTCAGCCATCGGGATGACTAAAGGAAAGTGGTGTAAAACTAAATTAAAACACAACATCAACACTACAACATGCGACAGCACCTTACACGTTTCCATCCCAGGTTTGGTGAAGAAAAGAGGCTGGTTGTTCCTCCTAACCTGCCAACAATCGAGGAAGGATTAACAAAACTTTCCCGCAACTCTAACCTCTTCGTAAAACTATGGCATTACTTTGCTGCTGAACTGAGGCAGTACCAGGGAGCCTTTGGTCATTTATAAAGTCAGTCTGTGGTGGTAATGTGGCACCATCATGTGTTTTCACTAAGACTATGTGATGGTAGGATAAAGTCTGTGGGTCGTCTCTGCGCCATCACAGACTTCCTTTTAGCTTGAATTTAACTCGCTTTTTGTGCCGATTGAAGCAACGCTCCTTACATTTTCTTTTCATGAGCTGCTCCAAAAGGTGTTTGTTTTTCACAGTCCCACGGGAACTGTCATGCGATGTAAAGACCAGAAACTCCAGGATCTCTGCATCACTCCAGTTTGCAGACTCTCACCTGATTCTGTTTATAAAAGCGAAACTGATGTGTTAACTTTAATTCTCATTATTTATGCTGTAGATTGCATGCAAACCTATGCAGGGTATTGGTTCAGTCTTACATGAATAATATAGCGGAGTAAAAAGTTACTTGGTAACTAGAATCAATGTGAACTGAATTCATTTGAAAGTATCAAAAAGCTACGATGTAAGAAAAGAAACCAAATGGTGACAAAATGAATAAAAAAAGTGGTAACCATGTAATCATGATAACCATCTAATAATCAAGTTGATGGGCCCTGGATCAAAATCGAATTGAATCGTGAGGTACCAAATGGGCCATTCCCATCTGTACCTGGTCGGCCCTGCCCGGATAGCTCCAGTCGGCCCCAGCCTGGCCCGGTTGATTCCACACATCCTTGCTTAGGTATGCAAGAAATGCAGTCAGATACATTTTCAGCTTCTAGGTAATCAGCATGATAATGAATGATGAGGAATTGAGCATGCCTTAAGCCCATGTGGGCTGATTCTACCCACCAATCAGAGGCTTGCTTTAATGTAAGGTGTGAAATTGTCATGTTGTGGTGAGGTAATCTAACCCACGACATACAGAATCAGATCAGAGACGGGGTAAAATGTTTAAATAAGGATTCATTAAAGGGCAAACCAAGGAAGCAGCATAAACGTAGCTGAGTTCTTGCACAAGGGAGCCGGTGTGGGAAATCTGTGGACAGATCGGAGTTAGATCCAACTTGAGGAGGGAACAAGGAATCAGACATGTGCGGAGGACTTACGGTCTGGAGAGGAGGGAACTAGTTTGAGGGAGGAGTGGTCCGGTCTGGGTTGAGAGGCTTTGCAGGGACTGAGATCCAAGAAGTGAGACGTGGAGGGAGCTGAGCTTGTGGAGGTCCAGGAAAATTAGGTGGGCAGCTGGAGGTGGTTCTGGCCAGGGAAGAGGCTGAGAGACGAGCGGGGTTGGAGTTCCAGATGGTGTGGGCTCCAGAGTTCTGCCAGTCTGAGATGAGTGTGAAGATTTGTCTGGAGACAAGAGCAGGAGGTCAAAAGGCAAAAATCCAATATCCAAAAACTCATCAAATCTCAAAATCCAGATTCCAAAAACAAATCTAATTCTCAAAAGGTTAAAAGAGCTCGAATAAGATACACAAGTGGCTGTTAGAAGGTACCCAGGTAGAGTAATCATCCAGCGAGGTGTAGAAGTCTCTCAGCTGCTTAAATACCCCTGGCCAGGGGTCCAGACACGCCCACCTGCAGAGGGAAAACTCAAAAGACAGGGAGTGACAGCAGGAATACACCTCAGACCGTGACAGAAATTGCTGTCAGCAGTGGGTGTGTTGGCCCTGGTCAGCCTGAAGCAGACCACCTCAGAAAGAGGGCTGAAAAACAGTCTCGTTGCACCCTGAAAAAAGGCAGGCCACCAAGATATGTAAGCAAGCTATGCTATCCGGGCCGGGCCGACCAGGTACAGATGGGAATAGCCCAAAAGATTCTACACCCCTAGTAATAAATGTCCTCTTGAAACGTGATCACTATGCTGTATGAAGTTTTTTGTAATTGAAATATTCATATTAAATGATAAATTGTTGGAATCCTACATTCTTCAGTCCCATCTTTTTATTGTTTATCCATGTCTCATGCTCCTAAAATCTCTTATTTTATTACATCTTAAATATGCACGCTGATGTCTCAGGTCACTGGCTCAAACAGTCCCTTTGTACGCTGCCCTTTGCTATTCTTCTTCTTGTGTTTCTTCTTCTATTCACTGAAGGCCCCTAACTTACTCTGTGCAGGCTGAGGGCTTCCCATGGGATCAAAACAAAATATTTACCTGGATCATTTTGTTTAAATGAACGGTACAAATACATAACATGTACTGCACTTGATGAAGTTCATCACTTTGTGAGAATTACCAAAATAAATGCATCAACTTATGGCAAACATGAATGAGTTACTCAAGTCATAAATGTACAAGTGTGTTTCATTTGAGAGGCTACAGTGGTACAAGGATGTCTGTTATCAAGTGATGAATATGTTTCAGTGGGCCAAAAACTGTGTCACAGAAAGAGCTGCATGCTTTATGAAATAATTTCATTAATTCAAAATGTAAAAAAGCTTTTTTTTCAGTATTACATGACAGGATTTGTGACTGTTTTCTTTCTGCAATGCTCTTGATATATTTCTCCTGTCTGGTGTCTTATTAATCGTTACTCTAACATCAGGAAATAAAAACAGTTAGATTTGATTTCTTGATTTTGATCACCACCACACTGTAGTTTGTCCAATTATTGACTTTGCTGCTGTCATGAATCAAAGGGGTCAATTTTCACCAACAAATTGACACAGTAACCTTTCATACATGCCAGAGCTGCAAAGTCAAGGTTGCGCCAGCTGGAGGATCCAGACACACAAATCAACCTTTTGCTCACTCATTGTTCTTCAACGCAAACATAAATAAACTGTCAAGGTCTCCCGCAAAAGCCCGTTTCTCTCTGCTAACAGTCAGACTGCTGGATTCCTCACTCTGAATAAAAGTGAATCCACACGATTCCTACAAGGCTTCACAACTTATAAGTTAAATAATCATATGTGATGAATGAACAAGAGGTTTAAATCAAATGTTTGAATAACCTGTGCTGAAATCAATAAATTAGAAATGAATATTGTTCTTTCAATGATCCATTTATATCACAAATCACTATGTGTTTGATTTAACAAGTTAACCATTGTTTACACTCATACACATTACCATAAGATACATATTAAGGCAAAAACATTCTTGTATCTGAAGGAAGGAGTGGCTTTCTGAGGAATGTCTTGGTAAAGCCTTCCAGACATGGCACATTCTGATTTGCCAGAATGGCCAGAAATCGTAACAAAGTAGTTTAATAAAACAAGAATTACTTCCTGAGTAATTCAGTTTCCAGCGGAGTTACGAACTGACCAATTCATAACAAGCATCCTTGAGACATCTCTTTTGACATACAGTCAAAACCTGTTTGCACGCTGCAAGCTGGCACAGCCAGATGGCTCCCTAAGATCCACATCCACTTTGGATGCAAACAAGCATTTCAGCTACTGTTGTGACCTGGAGACATCTCAAGACTGGACGGGTCGCATATGAGTTTAATCTACGAAATCCTGGTGCCATGAGGTCAACCCGACTTCTGATAGTCCAGATCTGCTGGGGATCTCCGCCAGGGTTTGTAGACACAACAGATTGGGTCTGATGCTGTTTTATTAATAACCAACTCTCTAGTTCAGTGGTTCCCAAACTTATTTAGCCGCGCACCCCCTTCTATGTCCCGACCATGTCGACACACCCCCCAGCCCCCACATCAGGGCATGCTATCAAGCTAAACAGACAGGGTTAAAAATATGATCGACCTTTTTCTCCACCACTTTCATTTTTCCTTTCAATTTCCTTTGATTTAATTTTAAATAAACATTTAGAGTGCCCAGGTAGCACATAAACAATGCAATTTAACGGTTTTCTTAAAGTAGGAACGTTTAACCTGTGCGGCCAGAGAGCTCTCCTTCCTTCTGCTCTGCGTAAACCTGAACTGATCACCTACTTGTGCGTAATCAAGTGTCTATAGGGGAAAATATGGAAAGCTATCCACGAGGTTCACTTTTGCCTCAGACCGACTTATTGCTGTTTTATGGTGTGGCTGAATCTGCGCTTAGCTGCCACGCGGACTTGAATAACAGATGCTGCAGGTTCGGAGTCACTGGCTGGAGCGGACCCGATAATACGTCATCCCAAAATAGAAGCTAATATCTTAATTTGACCTGGAATGAAAAATGTTGTTATAAAACCTCTTAAAAGTTTTTATCACAGAGGAGGCAGCACTCATCTCTGCATTCAGTCTGACGGCACAGCGCCGGAGTTCGTGTGTGTGTGTGTGTGTGTGTGTGTGCGCGCGCACGCACGGCACAGCTCCATGAGCCGCTCCAGTCACCGCATCTCGTTATTGGCGCTATTTAAACCAATGTTGTAAAATTACTTCTGCCCAGCCCAGATGTGCTCACTTGTGCACCCGTGAGCCGTGGTTCCGCTGGAACACGTCTGACTGACAGACACGCTCTGAACTTCAGATCTTCAGTGCGCTGTTAAAAGAATAATTTCTTGATTTATTTAGTTACATCCACAATGTTCTGTGTGTGAGGTTTACAATGTCAGAACACCTGCATGAGACAGGTGTTAATTACAATCTGCCAGAATGACTCACCACCTTCAGATTCCTCCAACATCGTTAAAAATGATCAAATATGGAACATATCGGCGTGCGCAGGCCAGAGCGCTGAAGCTCGGCGCATTGTTATTATGAAGCTAAGCCACATGTGGAGGACACACACACAAAAATATACTTGTTTTCAATTGCATTTACTGGGCCCACTTACTTTTCCTAAGGCCCACCCACAAATGAGTTTCTGGCAACGCTAATAGTGACATATGACAGACTTCTCTGAGCTCGGCAGCCATTACACTTTTCACCTCGCGCACCCCCTAGCGGCAGCTCACGCACCCCCGGGGGTGCGCGCATCACACTTTGGGAATCCCTGCTCTAGTTTATAGCAGACAACAAATTATTTTACACCAAGATTTCACAATTTCTTTCAGATACAAAGATTCTGATAAACATCTAACTTACATCACATCACATTCCATCCCCGCATATCCACTCCATCACATCTCATTATTCATATCTTGTCATGTATAATCATTAGTTTAGAAAAGAATAAAATTATTTTTAACTATATACCTGACTCTGTCTGAATTATTATGAAGTGTGTTTATGGTCCCTGAACAAGTAAAAGTAACTATAGTCTTCTGATTAAACATTCAAAGATCAATCAGATTGATATTTTATATTTATATGGNNCATAATATGTACTGCACGTGATGAAGTTCATCACTTTGTGAGAAATACCAAAATAAATGCATCAACTTATGGCAAACATGAATGAGTTATTCAAGTCATAAATGTACAAGTGCGTTTCATTTGAGAGGCTACAGTGGTACAAGGATGTCTGTTATCAAGTGATGAATATGTTTCAGTGGGCCAAAAACTGTGTCACAGAAAGAGCTGCATGCTTTATGAAATAATTTCATTAATTCAAAATGTAAAAAAGCTTTTTTTTTCAGTATTACATGACAGGATTTGTGACTGTTTTCTTTCTGCAATGCTCTTGATATATTTCTCCTGTCTGGTGTCTTATTAATCGTTACTCTAACATCAGGAGATAAAAACAGTTAGATTTGATTTCTTGATTTTGATCACCACCACACTGTAGTTTGTCCAATTATTGACTTTGCTGCTGTCATGAATCAAAGGGGTCAATTTTCACCAACAAATTGACACAGTAACCTTTCATACATGCCAGAGCTGCAAAGCCATGGTTGCGCCAGCTGGAGGGTCCAGACACACAAACCAACCTTTTGCTCACTCATTGTTCTTCAACGCAATCATAAATAAACTGTCAAGGTCTCCCGCAAAAGCCCGTTTTCTCTCTGCTAACAGTCAGACTGCTGGATTCCTCACTCTGAATAAAAGTGAATCCACACGAATCCTACAAGGCTTCACAACTTACAAGTTAAATAATCATATGTGATGAATGAACAAGAGGTTTAAATCAAATGTTTGAATAACCTGTGCTGAAATCAATAAATTAGAAATGAATATTGTTCTTTCAATGATCCATTTATATCACAAATCACTATGTGTTTGATTTAACAAGTTAACCATTGTTTACACTCATACACATTACCATAAGATACATATTAAGGCAAAAACATTCTTGTATCTGAAGGAAGGCGTGGCTTTCTGAGGAATGTTTTGGTAAAGCCTTCCAGACATGGCACACTCTGATTTGCCAGAATGGCCAGAAATCGTAACAAAGTAGTTTAATAAAACAAGAATTACTTCCTGAGTAATTCAGTTTCCAGCGGAGTTACGAGCCGACCAATTCATAACAAGCATCCTTGAGACATCTCTTTTGACACACAGTCAAAACCTGTTTGCACGCTGCAAGCTGGCACAGCCAGATGGCTCCCTAAGATCCACATCCACTTTGGACGCAAACAAGCATTTCAGCTACTGTTGTGACCTGGAGACATCTCAAGACTGGACGGGTCGCATATGAGTTTAATCTACGAAATCCTGGTGCCATGAGGTCAACCCGACTTCTGATAGTCCAGATCTGCTGGGGATCTCCGCCAGGGTTTGTAGACACAACAGATTGGGTCTGATGCTGTTTTATTAATAACCAACTCTCTAGTTCAGTGGTTCCCAAACTTATTTAGCCGCGCACCCCTTCTATGTCCCGACCATGTCGACGCACCCCCCAGCCCCCGCATCAGGGCATGGCTATCAAGCTAAACAGACAGGGTTAAAAATATGATCGACCTTTTTCCCCACCACTTTCATTTTTTAAATAGTAATTAATAAACATTCGATACCATTACAATTTCCTTTGATTTAATTTTAAATAAACATTTAGAGTGCCCAGGTAGCACATTAAAAAAATGCAATTTAACGGTTTTCTTAAAGTAGGAACGTTTAACCTGTGCGGCCAGAGAGCTCTCCTTCCTTCTGCTCTGCGTAAACCTGAACTGATCACCTACTTGTGCGTAATCAAGTGTCTATAGGGGAAAATATGGAAAGCTATCCACGAGGTTCACTTTTGCCTGAGACCGACTTATTGCTGTTTTATGGTGTGGCTGAATCTGCGCTTAGCTGCCACGCGGACTTGAATAACAGATGCTGCAGGTTCGGAGTCACTGGCTGGAGCGGACCCGATAATACGTCATCCCAAAATAGAAGCTAATATCTTAATTTGACCTGGAATGAAAAATGTTGTTATAAAACCTCTTAAAAGTTTTTATCACAGAGGAGGCAGCACTCATCTCTGCATTCAGTCTGACGGCACAGCGCCGGAGTTCGTGTGTGTGTGTGTGTGTGTGTGTGTGCGCGCGCACGCGCGGCACAGCTCCATGAGCCGCTCCAGTCACCGCGTCTCGTTATTGGCGCTATTTAAACCAATGTTGTAAAATTACTTCTGCCCAGCCCAGATGTGCTCACTTGTGCACCCGTGAGCCGTGGTTCTTGATTTATTTAGTTACATCCACAATGTTCTGTGTGTGAGGTTTACAATGTCAGAACACCTGCATGAGACAGGTGTTAATTACAATCTGCCAGAATGACTCACCACCTTCAGATTCCTCCAACATCGTTAAAAATGATCAAATATGGAACATATCGGCGTGCGCAGGCCAGAGCGCTGAAGCTCGGCGCATTGTTATTATGAAGCTAAGCCACATGTGGAGGACACACACACAAAAATATACTTGTTTTCAATTGCATTTACTGGGCCCACTTACTTTTCCTAAGGCCCACCCACAAATGAGTTTCTGGCAACGCTAATAGTGACATATGACAGACTTCTCTGAGCTCGGCAGCCATTACACTTTTCACCTCGCGCACCCCCTAGCGGCAGCTCACGCACCCCCGGGGGTGCGCGCATCACACTTTGGGAATCCCTGCTCTAGTTTATAGCAGACAACAAATTATTTTACACCAAGATTTCACAATTTCTTTCAGATACAAAGATTCTGATAAACATCTAACTTACATCACATCACATTCCATCCCCGCATATCCACTCCATCACATCTCATTATTCATATCTTGTCATGTATAATCATTAGTTTAGAAAAGAATAAAATTATTTTTAACTATATACCTGACTCTGTCTGAATTATTATGAAGTGTGTTTATGGTCCCTGAACAAGTAAAAGTAACTATAGTCTTCTGATTAAACATTCAAAGATCAATCAGATTGATATTTTATATTTATATGGAATCATCACATTTTATTGCTCATAATTAATTTGCAGTCGTCACGCTATAAAGTGTGACCGCTACACTGCTGACAAGTTGAATAAAAATAATGCTTGAACTTAAAAAAACTTTTGGGAAATACTTTTCTTTTTAGAGGTAATTTTGGTTTGCTCAATTTCACGTTTTGTTTATATATATTTGTATTTGAAGTAACACGACTGATCACATCGCTGTGCAGAAGACATTGGTCACTGTGGTAAACACTTCAGTTCATTCTTCTGATTGCCTTCAGACTGTGGTTTGTCCTGCACAGTCCCTGAAAGTGGGCCAAGCTTCTCAAGTTCAGTGGATGTAAACACTTCACTAGTTGACATGAGCAGAGTCCTGTGGGATGCGAGGTCAACGGCCTGTGTTTTCTGCCAGCTGCTCTGCTTTACCAACACATTCTCTCTCCCAGTGCGTCAAAAACAAACGCTTGGTCAGATACCCTCCACGTCAGACCCCTGACGCCAAAAGTGCCCTTTTTCGTTACTTATGTGTGAAAAGGGGTTTTTCCCTTTTGTGACTGCAGATCCCAATGCAGTGTAAAACTGAAGCGATGGGATGTCCGCTACCGTTGCATCCCAATGCAGCGTTACACTGACGCGATGGGATGTCCTCAGCCAGGGCACCAAACAAGTTCATTGTACCTCACCTTAATCTTATCCTCTTATTTAACCTTCCCCTCACCCCTATCCTAACCTTAACCATCTTGCTAGCGAGCATGTTAGTGATGTGTCAATTGCTCTAAAAGCCGGCTCTATGAAGTGAACGGCGGGAGCCGCCTCGTGATTGGTCGAGTTTGGACCGAGCCAATGCCAGGGGGAGGTATCAACTACCAAAGGTGGACGTTAAAAGTAAAGGGAATTTGTAACCTCCCCCTCACCAGATAGTATGCTCTAACGTTCCCCTTGGGCGGCAAATACGAAAATTGACAGTCAGACTCTGACCCCGGGTTTCCACGGGAGCCGCCAGCAGCACGTTACTGCAGCAGCACGTCTTGCTCGCGTAAGCTGCTGCTTGGCCCTTCCCACGAGATGCGAAGCAGCAGGGGAGCAGCTGTCACCGACCGAGCACGAAGTCACACGAGTGACTTCATCAGTAAACACAACAACAAGCAGGAGAAAACTACAACATGGTTTGTGTTTTATGTTCTGTCCGTTTTATAATCGCCAATACGGACCTGAAAAACAAAGGAGACCGCTAGCTATGTGATAAATTCTCACGGGGACGCACAGTTAGTAACTTTTTTTAAAAGTAAAGCAACTGGAAGGCAGTACGTTCTTTATTCTGAAAATCTCGAGAGCTTCGCTCCGTTTCCGCATCCAATTTCCTGTCTTTCCTTCCCCAAAAATGTCGAACTTGACCCGTTTCAGAGGCGTCGCGCGTAGAAAATAGAACCGGCGCGTAAAGGCCGCGACATGCTACTCCTGAGACGCGGCCGACTCGCGCTGCTGACGGCTGCCGGCGGCTCCAGTGGAAAAGGTTCTGTTGACCACAGCGGTTCCTATCAGCAGCTATGACGTGCTGCTGCAGTAACGTGCTGCTGACGGCTCCCGTGGAAAGCCGGGGTGACTGTCAGAAAGTATGGGAAACAAACGCTTGATCACAGTGAGAGTAACGTTTTAAGTAGCAAGAGGGTTAAGGTTAGGATGAGGGTGAGGGGAAGGTTATAAATAGTGAAACGTTAAGGTTTAGGTGCGGTTAAATGAGCTGGTTTGGTGCGGCATCAGCGGCTATCTAATCACGTCAGTTTTACGCTGCATTGGGATCTGCAGTCACAAAAGGGAAAAACCCCTTTTCGCACATAAGTAACGAAAAAGGGCACTTTTGGCGTCTGGGGTCTGACGTGGAGGGTGGCTGACCAAGCGTTTGTTTCCAACGTTTAGGGTGTGAGAATGTGTTGGCTTTACACTATATCAGCTGGACAAGCTGTCTGATCTTTGAGTCGTCTCTAGTTCAGTCTAACTTCTACTGTGTTCTTAAGAAAACACGACCACCTTATAATTGCTGTTCTGATCGTAATCAGTGTGCGCACCTTGGCAGCTTTCTACTTCAGAAAATTGTATAGTACAGCTAAGGTTAATTTATCTGAATGTGTGCGAATTTACCAGGAATGTATGAGTAAAGTCTAATAATGGAGTTAGCAAAAAGGCTTTGAAACCGAACTCTGAAAGCATTAGATTGCAGTGATCTTGCACTCAGCTTGCATGAAGGAGATAATGGGGGGTACTTATTTATTCATTCAAAATCTTGACCTTTATACGAACTGGCACATTACCATGTGCTGATAGCAACCATTCCAAACATGACCTTATTTTGGCAAATATTTGCCTTGAAAGCTCAAATTGTTTTAAAAGCCACTGGTTCTGCTTGTGGGATTACTGTGTGGTGATTATTTCTGCAAGGGTGAAAAAGAAGCAAGAAATCGCACAGAAGAATGATTAATAGTTTTATGAGGACCTGATTCTTCAGTTCAGCTTCTGTTTGCAAGCAAAGGCTGATTGCCCTTCCAGGTGTCATAAAGGCTGAATGGACCAGTGGCTTTGTGCAATGACATGGTGGCTATTTCATGCCACTCCCCAATGGTCAATGACTCTGCTTCATCATTGTTCCACGCCATTGTGCAGCTTTTTATGAGCACAGCTGCCACCTGTCCTCCTTACAGTGTTATCCAACATGGGAATGACACTTTTACACCACAAAAAAGGAGAAGTGACAAGCATTTGACAAGCTATTTGAAACACCATTCTCATGACTCACAACAGGTGGACTTTGGGAAGGACTCAGCTTATGCATGGCATTAGCAGTGCAAAGGCTGTGCTATAATAAGAAATCTATTCAGGAGAAAAAAATGCAGTTTTACAGATTATATCTCAGAAAATAGTCCATTTCTGAGTGTTGGCCCTCCAGCTTTGCTATTAGCTTGCTTTTAATTTCATGCAGCAGAATTCTGAGTCCTCGACAAGCTTTCTGTGTACAGGCAGAGTGCTGAGTCAAATCAGACATTTACAGAAAAGGGCAAGACATTTGTGTTAATCACTAATTGACATCACATTAGTTTTATGCAGAATACAGCGACCAACTTGTCAATAATTACTAATCTGTGCAAATGAAGAACTGCTAAATAACAGTTTTAGATTGTCATGTTGTGTTTATTTGATTTATTTTACAGAATTTACCATTTTACACAAATTAAATCAGAAGACTATAACGTATATTTCAACTGAAAATCAGTTTAGAGAACTAAGATTTGGTTGTAATCTTCTGTCCAACTTTGTAGCTAAAATCTTCTGAAACTAACTTGGAAATAATAGTGAAGAATGCAAGCAAGGGTGTGAAAAACATGTAACACACACTTCTGATGCAAATCATGATTAAAGATAAAGCTGCTATAAGGAATTTCCAAACAACCTCGCTTTTGCACGCAAACACGGTCACAGAACATTCACACCTCCACTTGGGTATCTTCCCTGGATCAAACGCCTTTTGTTGTGGTAGCAGCCGGCTGTTTCTCCTTCTCTGATTTTATTGACCCATGAACCTCTCACACCAGTATTGTTAAATACGCGAGTATGTAACAAAAGGCAAACCCAGTGAAGTGCTTCAGTTGGGCTAGAACAACTGGACGGTTCAATAGCTGCTTTTGTTCTGTTATTGGGAGTAGAGGAGCTTATTGACACTCATCCATCTTGTACTCAAGAAGAGTGGAAGGATAAAAGGAAACTTCATTGATTCTGCAATGGAAATATTTTTCTCGCAGCAGAATGAGGATTACCAATAGCAATGAAAAAAATGCTAAGGAAGTTTCACCAAAAAGATGCATTTCATTTGTAGAAGCTTTCTCCTTTTGTTGTTGTAATGCATTGCTTTATATTTTTTATTATTTATTTTTTCTTTTGCCACGTTGTAAATTGCTGGTTGTTTTTACATTGATGCATGTTTTTGATAGAATACATTTTATTTTATCTTTAGGAACATGAGAAATAAAAACTACAGAAACTATAGTGCATTACTTTTCAGCAGATTAAGAAGATACTCTTAAAATCAGTTAGAGGCAGGTTTACAT
>SSNQ01034247.1:373019-384943 GCA_006942095.1 Nothobranchius kuhntae
GACAACAACTTACAAGTCATTAATTCCTACTAGAGACCACTGCAAATGTACTGATTAAACTAGCAATCTACTCCTTTAAGTGTGATAACAGCATTTAAAGGCCAATCTTCTCACAAGGATATGCTGCCTGTACATCGTTCAGCGATATAATTTGTTTGTTTCAAACGGAGCTCATATGCTGCAAGCAGCTGTCAAGCTTTTGGTTGAAATTTTGCACATCTTCAATTCAGAAAGCTGAGTTTTCTGAAACATATCTCCATTGTTCTGAAAACTCATCATTTTTTATTTATGTGAATCTGGAATTCAGCTGATACATATTCATGAGCCTACTGGTTGCTCTGTTACTTTTCATTTTGTGCTAAAAGAAGGGAGCAAATCCTGGAATCATCAATGAATCATGGTTGTGCTAATTCAGTTTATGCTCTGGCATCACAAAACAAAATATTTTTCATCAGTATTTATTATTCTGTGCAATATTATTAAGCTGAATCAAAATTCCTCTTTTTAGCATTTCTAAGAATTTACATGTTTATAGAATAATCAGCCGTACTACAAGTATTTACTTTCGGTAAAAGATTATTAAAGGTTGTTCCTGATGATGAATTACTAACTTGGGTTGTTGATCCCAACAACACAACAAAACCTTTTTTAAAATAGCCAAAACAAATCACCCACATTATTATTTGTTTGATCAAGGTTAGTTGATATATTTTGTATGTGTTGAGCAAGCAACAAATCAATTCCAGGATCAGTTTTAGGCGTTTAGGAGAAGAGGCGTTAAATACTACCTCTCCTTCCCACATAGTGCCTTCACTGCAGACATGTAAAATACAACACCTGTGAATGTGGTGACTGTCCCATCAGGAGGAGGATTTGTTTGGCAAAGCTTTACTGAACTGAACTGAAAAGCATTTGAGTAAGTTATTTTCTTTGTTCCATCAGTTGATCATCACAATTTATGAGTCATACTCAATCTGAAAACTGCAGATTGCAATTTAGATTTCTTAGATAATGAGGCAGGTTTTAGAGCTGTCAGATTAAATGTAAGAGTACTCACTAAATTAAATCCCAGTAAAATTTAATGTGATAATGGCTCATCTAATTTAAAGAAGGATATTTAGGGTGGAGCGAGTTGTAACATTTACATTAAAAAATATTATCGTTGGAGTAGGTTGTAAAAGGAGCACCATGTGCAACTTCTGCTGTAATGTAGTGTGATTCCAAATACCGTCATGAGAAATTTGTGACATTAAAGTCTTCCAACTTTTGCAACATCTGAAAAACATTATCACAATTATTGCAAAAGATGACAGTAACAGTGTCAATCCTATTTTTATTTTTTATACTCAGTATTCCCTGAGGAATATGATTGTTTCTAATTTGCTACAGCCCATCTCTTCCATGCAGGTATATCTATATACATATGGGTGTTTTATAGGCTTGCGGTCTGGCAAGGACAGAGGAATTAGCGTTATCCACATTCATTAACCTCATTTTCATTCTCCGGAGCTATGGCGCTGCAGAACTATCTGTCACCACAGCACAAAATGATGAATTGGTAATCAGTTGAAAGCTGTCAAGTAAGCCTCAAGAATGCAAAATTTATGCACTTGTTTGCCCTTGCATTAGCCGTTTGTAATCCAATCAGTATTTATTGTTGATTCAGTTAGACGTGTTTTATGATTCAGTGTTGTTATGTTTGGGCAAGGAGACCGTCCTTATTAGAGACATTAAACCCTTATCAGTCCTCCCCAAAAGGCTGATGTTGGTTGTGGTTAACACTTAATCATTCTTTTCAATCATTTTCCTTAATGGCATTACAGCAAATTAACATTTTTAGCTGCTGTGAATCTTTTAGAAATGGTGGGGAAATGTTTCTAATTACTCCTTAAACATATGTTGACATTACCAAAAAAAAATGGCTGCAGCTGAGCTCTGTGCCCAGGTTGACCAACCCATGATCACCTGAATCCCATAGAGGGATCAATTCAGTAACAGCTGAACTCCACAAAATCCTCACTAGATCCTAATTACCAGGGCAGTGTGCAGCAGGACTTCCTCTCACTCGTCTAATGGTGCTTTAGAGTTCAGTGAGCAGTTGAATAGCATGGGAGGCCAGGCGATGGGTAATCTAACAACCTGTTGTTAATAGCTCATGTTTTAAAAGTTAATGAGAATCAGAGTTAAAAGCAGCATTAGCTAAACTCTAGGTGGACTTGAGCTATGTGGATTAACTTTTCATTACCTCCTCATTAGGTGAACCTGGGGATTAGCCAAACCTCTGTATGAAATGTAGCATGAAAATATCCAAATGGGTCTGCATAAAACCAGTTTGGAGATGAGAAAAGTAGAGGAGTTAAAGGAAAGTGATTGAGCTTTCAGCCTCTGTAGTAGAGATCCCACTGCAGTTAGGATGACATGGTTTGCTCCCTATTAGCCAATAAGGAGGCTTGTAGGAGCAGAGAAGCTAGCGATTCCTGAGGAGGTGACTTTCAAAACTAAAATGGGTCATAAAAAGTAGACTAAGAAGTCCATTATAATTCTCACACGCAGATTGCCATTTATTTGCATTACGAAGTCCCTGATGTGGTAGTTAAATGTCACTTGCCAACTTTAATGAGAGTAAAGTTAGAGAGCATCACCAGCGCTGATTAATGTTTTTTTTTTTTTTTTTTTTTTAATCTGCAGCAGTTCCACCCAGTGGAGCATCCAAAAAAGAATCAACACATTGCACCAGTAGACTAGTGGGCTGTGCAGACCTCTGTGTCCATCAATAAGCTAAATCTGTATTTTTAAATTCATTTAAAAATGGGAAAATTTTGAAGACATTTTTCATGCAAGTGACCATTCATTCAGCTATAGCATTATGTTTATGTTTATGTATTTAGCAGACGCTTTTGTCCAAAGGGACTTACAAGTGATAATCGGCATGTTGCCCTTGAGGCTAACACAACAATAACAACAACAACAACAACCAATTTTTAGTCAGTCGTAGGTGGCAGTGAGGCAGCATGATGAATCATGGAGAGAAGGGAACAAGGAGTGTACAGTAGAAAGGGGGACGGGTGCAAGGAGGGTGCTAGTTTAGAAGATGCTCTCTGAAGAGCAGGGTCTTCAGGAGTTTCTTGAAAAGTTGAAAAGGAAGCCCCAGTTCTTGTAGTTCTTGATAGGTCATTACACATTTGTGGAACGATGCATGAGAAGAGTCTGGATTGTCCTGAGCGTGGTGTAGGCACTGCTAGCCGATGATCCTGTCATGACCAGAGCGGCCGGGCCGAGACGTAAGCCTTTGCAAGAGGATTCAGGTAGATGGGAGCCGTACCATCTCGGACTTTGTATGCTAGTGTTAGCAATTAGAATTTGATGTGTGCAGCTAGCAGTAGCCAGTGGAGCTCAATGAACAGAGGGGTGGCGTGTGCTCTTTTTGGCTGATTGAAGACCAGACGCGCCGCTGCATTCTGGACCATTTGAGGAGGTCTCACAGTACTAACTACTAAAGGCCAAAATGCATACCAGTCAGCTAGTTGAAGGTTTTTGTGTCTCACTAGTTAACTAGTGACAGTCAAAATTGTCCAAACATTCACTAGTGAAGGCATAACTCCTAACTAGTTAACTAGTTGGAGTAGGTCAATGCCACTAGTTAACTAGAGAACCCTAAATGACTCACTAGCTAGCTAGTTGATGGCAGCAGGCTCACTAGTTACCTAGTTGATGCATCCTTTGTCCAAACTAGTTAACTGGTGAGGAGATAAATGTATCCTAGTAAACTAGTTCAAGCCTACATTCAACTAGTTAGCTAGTTCTGCAGAATTCTAATTATGAGGCGGAGAATTTCTCAAATTGAAGCTTTCTATTGGCTCCCTATGTCCAAATAAAATATGACAACCAATCACAGCGCAGAATTTCAAAAAATCCCACCCCAAACATTTGCAAGTGGCACATAAGTTAACATGCGGGCCAAAGAAACCTCAGCTAGTAAACTAGTGGCTTCAGTAAGACACTTACATGTAAACTTGTGAAGGCGGAGCTGCTCACTAGTTAACTCGTGAGAGTACGAATGCCCACTAGTTAACTGGTGAGTCACAAAATAAGTGTCACTAGTTAACTAGTGAGGTGCAGATATGCTCACTAGTTAACTAGTCGGCCCCAAAACGCCAACTAGTTAACTAGTGAGGTGCAGATTTGCTCACTAGTTAACTAGTGAGGTGTGGATTTGCTCACTAGTTAACTAGTGTGGTGCACATATGCTCACTAGTTAACTAGTGAGGTGCGGGTATGCTCACTAGTTAACTAGTGGGCCCCAAAATGCCCACTAGTTAACTAGTGAGGGTGTTGCAGACCTTACTAGTTAACTAGTGGCATGCCTGTTTTGCTCACTAGTTAACTATTTACACCCAAAAACACATACAAGCTGTCCATTTTTGTCCACTAGTTAACTAGTGGAACAATAGAAGTCTCACTAGTTTGCGTGTGTGGCTTTGCAGCAGCCCACTAGTAAACTAGTGTGCACAGGACGCACACTAGTTGCTGTTTTTGGAGCTACCTAGTTCACTTGTAATGCAAAAATGTGCTCTTACAAGTTAACTAGTGACAAATTTAACTTCACTAGTTAACTAGTTGACAAATTTGGCCTTTCTAGTTCACTTGTAATGGGACAGGACAAACTCACTAGTTAACTAGTGAGCATATCTGCATTATGATTTTCTCTCAGTAGCTTATGGAGGGCAAACTGAGCATTACATGTTAACTAGTGAACACAAAACACTGTCACTAGTGAACTAGCTGCAGAAAAATGCCCCTATAACTAGTAAACTAGTGAATTTTGAATAAATACACACTTGGCTGGCATTTTGTGTAATTAGTTAACTAGTTGGCAGTATTGTGGTTGCACTAGTTAAGTAGTGAGCAATGTCGGCCTTCACATTTAAATGAAGAAATGCGGAACAATGTTGTGATTGGTCCATTTAGGACTGAGAAGCAGAGAAAGTATGGCGGACTCCGTTCAGGCTGTTATAAGAGAAAATGTGATAAACTAAGATCGTTTGAGCATAAAAATATGTTTTGACAACATTTGTAGCGAGAAAGTTGTGGTGCATTGCTGTAGTCTTTGTTCAGTTAACTTGTACAGTCTTTAATTTTTCAGTGATTAGTCTGAAAAAGCCTGCAGTCGGAAGGCAGCTTGCAGACTGCATGTCTGTTTCTGTTGACAGGGAAGTGCAGATACTCCGCAGAAATCTTCATCGGATATATTGTTTTACATTTGTATGGAAGCGATAAGTTTAAAATACGGTAATAAAAAGGGCTCTATTTCACATACATCGCTATGAAGTTGGCCAGCTCACATGTTGCTTCAAAGCTATGAATTTGTGATGAGGTTGATGGGTCTAAGAGCTAGTGGTGTGGCGGTTTAAGTGTATGGCTCAGATGGTAATGATTGTGGGTTCAAGCCCATCTCACACGTTAGTTTGTGTTTTATTTTAATTTTTCCTTTTACATAATTTTTGTATGCATGTCCACAGAAAAAAAACACTTAAAACTGTGAAACACATTAATCCGTAACGGATACGTGTGCTGTGTTACTTTGTTCATCGTCATACTGCTCAACAGAAAAACACCGCAATCACTGATAAGTGTGCACAGCAGCTGATTAATTAATAGCGCTGCTCTGTGCGCTGAGGAGGGATGACGCTCGGCCAGAGAGGTAAATATGTGCGAAAATGCATCTAGTTGTAGCTTATGATATGAACACTTGTAGAAAACACTTTGAGAACTTGAGTATCAGAAATCTGAAGTTGCATCTGAAACATCTCAGCAAGCAGAAATAAATCTCACAGAAACTGAATTTCAAAATGCACTAAAACTCCAAACATCTGACACCCTGTGTGAAAGAAATGTACTTCTGTGTCTGATTTTACCTGGAGAAAACTTTCACATAAACCTGTTCTGAATGGGAAGTCACATACAAATATTCAGAGGTCTGCATTCATGTCTATACACACTTTGTTGCAGCTCACAGCTGATTTTTGAATCTCTTACTATCTATCTATCTATCTATCTATCTATCTATCTATCTATCTATCTATCTATCTATCTATCTATCTATCTATCTATCTATCTATCTATCTATCTATCTATCTATCTATCTATCTATCTATAAACATATATATGTGTGTGTGTGTGTGTGTGTGTGTGTGTGTGTGTGTGTGTGTGTGTGTGTGTGTGTGTGTGTGTGTGTGTGTGTGTGTGTGTGTGTGTGTAGCGTTATGAATATGCCATTTCTGCCCTTAACAGCTGCCCTTTGACACAGTGACAGTGTGCATAAGTTGCCAAGGTCGTGTGCTTGCTTCTGGTGTTTACATTCCAGCAAAGAAGACAGAAGAAGGACGAAGAACGCTTTTCATTAGTTAATCAAAGAACCTTATTTTTAATAAAGTTAATCAAAACAACTGTTGGTCAATAATAATCAGGTGACCGATCTGTGAAATCACAATGTTATGATTTATGTGTTTAATGAATAACAGGACTTGGGCTAACTAAGCTAGACATCCTGATCCACATAAGGTAAACACATGACACATTGTTCACTCATCCAATCAGAACTTCCTCTCTGATGCGGGGCAGAGTTCTGTGGTGTTTAGTTAATCTGCCCACTCTGATTCGCTAAAAATCCTAAACATCTAAGCTTAATAAAACAGAACAACGTCATTTTAATTCAGTTCCATCGCAGTTCCATCACAAGTTTCAACGTAGTTCCAACGTGAGTTCAACCAGCTCTAAAATCCATCTGATGTCCATCATCGCTAAGTGAAGCACAGACTGGCCAGCTGTATTTTCTACTTTTAAGCTGAGAACTGTCAAGCTGAAAAACTCTGTCGTTTTATCAACAAGACAACGGTTCCTTCAGAATAAAAGCTGAACTCTATGACCCAATAAGGGGGGTCTCTACGGGACGCTGAAACCTGCCGTTGTACCGGGAGGCGATCCTCAGACTGGTTTGTCGTGCTGCCGACGCTGTTTCACCAGTTCCAGCACAAGGAGGGTCCGAGGACCCTGGCATCCGGATCTAACATGGAGGTCTCCGCACGGTACATAGTTCGGCATAGATTGCGTCTCATGTCTTCCTCCTGAAGTCCATCGAAGTGAGTTAGGGCAAACAACACCTCGCACTCAGACTCGCTTCCACCAGATGGAGGTTCTGAACTGACAAACACACACCAACACTTCAGCAATTACATTCATCTGCATCCATCATTAGAGAGTTAGTCCTGGAGATTGTTTCAAATAATTATAAAATAAATATTCTTAAACGTCCCCTCTCGCTCTCTTCTTGTCTCTAACTCAATACAAGGTGTTTGAATAAAATTCCCTGTGGTAAAAACAACCTCTTCTGATTCTAAGGGCCCGGTCCAAAGATTAATGATCCAGCTCAGGTTTGAATTAGTGATATCTCTGAACCTTAAAAAAAGTGTAAGAATATACCAACCATATTCCGCTACATATATATATATATATATATATATATATATATATATATATATATATATTAGGGATGAGCGAGTACACCACTATCTGTATCTGTTCAACCAACTAAATTATCTGTATCTGTATCTGTACTTGGAATGGGCATGGCATAACCCGGAAGTGGGCGTGGTTTAGCCAGAAGTGGGCGTGGCTTACATCAATATATTATTTTAAGTCTGAAATGTATATGGAATGATCAGAAGTTGATATGTGTATTGTTTATTTGAAAACTATTTACAGAGCAGCCTCAGAAATTAGATTAAATATTTTTGATCACAATAGTAAAGAAACTATATCAGAACAACTTTATGTATATATTTTTTATTTTAATTTGATTAAACTGATTTTTTTTCTTAACGTTCTTGGCATTTTGCCCCACACAAAGTTAAACAAAACAATGTTGATTAAGGTGTGTGTGTCTGAGAGAGATAGAGAAGGTGAGAGATGGAGTTAAAAAAAATTAAAAACCGACCGGAGCGGAGGTAGTGAGTGACTGATGCAGCACGTCAGCTCTGTCTTGTCAAATGCACCATGTAAGTTACAAAAAAAGTAACTTTAAATATTCAACCGAAAAAGAGGCGAGTTGAATAAAACCTAGAGAAAACTGAAGAAACGTGAGCAACAGTGAAGCAATCACAGCGAGATCCGTTACTGTCTGTGTGTGTGCGTGGATGAGCCGTACGGGCTGCGCTCCCGGCCGGCTAGAGAGTTTTGTGTGTAGGGAGGGGCGGGCGCTCTATGTGACTGGCCAATCACAGAGCGTGAAGACAGTCAGTTACCCAATGAGGATTTTCCTTCAGCCCGATTACAGATATTTATGAGGTTTACTCGTTTCATGCTCGTATTCGTCAAAAATGCTTTATCCGTACCAGATACTCATCTGAAACGAGTATCCGGCTCATCCCTAATATATATATATACACACACACACATAAACCTGTGATCCACTGCCCCCGAGTTAGAGGCCTGATCTGTAAGAACATCCCCCCAAAACAAAGCATAATAGAACACAATTCTCATTTAGCAAAAACTGTTGTGGCAAGATGGTATATATATATATATGATAAAAACAAAACAAAAACACCAACAGGATTTGAGCCCGAGTCTTTCAGATGCCAGTGTAGACCATTTCATACTGAGCTAAACCCACAGCTTAGCCATGGGGTGTAAGGAGTCAGGCAACCAAATTAAACTGCTTTGTAACAGCAAAGACCAGTTTAGTGTTTTTGGGGCTTAACTGATTGGACAATCAAGGTTATATTTTGGTGGCTGTTCAAAAAAGATGGCTAGGTTTATTATAACTCAAAACACCGTTTTCTCTGTGCCACATACGCTTTAGAGTGGGATTCTTATACCCAACAGGAGTCTTCTACCCGCCCTCTCATTAGAATTTGCATAATTAGTGTTTCAGGCACTAGTTTACTAGTGGGCTGCTGCACTACCACACATGCAAACTGGTGAAACTTCAATTGTTCCACTAGTTAACTAGTGGACAAAAATGGTCAGCTTGTATGTGTTTTTAGGTGTAACTAGTTAGCTAATGAGCAAAACAGGCATGACACTAGTTAACTAGTAAGGTCTGCAACACCCTCACTAGTTAACTAGTGGGCGTTTTGGGGCCCACTAGTTAACTAATGAGCACTAGTTAACTAGTCTGCATATCTGCACCTCACTAGTTAACGTGTGACCATATCTGCACCTCACTAGTTAACTAGTGAGCAAATCTGCACCCCACTAGTTAACTAATGAGCATATCCGCACCTCACTAGTTAACTTGTGGGCATTTTGGGGCCCACTAGTGAACTAGTGACACTTATTTTGCACCACACTAGTCAACTAGTGGGCATTCGTACCCTCACTAGTTAACTAGTGAGCAGTTCCGCCTTCACAAGTTTGCATGTAAAGCCTGATTTATGCTTCTCCGTCTGCGTCAGTGCAGAGACACGCAACACCATTATCCATCCTTGCGTAGGGCTCCGGCAGCTACGCAAGTACGTACGGAGTCGAGCCCACTTTTTTAAACATCCGTCGAACGAGACGGATTACGCAAGCTAGTGATTGGTTGGTCCAGAAACCTGAGATCACTTCCGTCATGACGCAATGTCCTGCGATAAAAGTTTGTCAACAGTGTCGGAGTCGTGTGTGTAGAAAGAAGTAGATATGGACCAGTTCGAGGAACGTCTAGCGGAGGAAGTACGGAAATACGAACATTTATACAATCCGTCTTTAAAGAATTATAAAGATGCCCAGGTCATTTACAACTCCTGGAAGGAAATAGCCCGCATTTTGGAGATGGATGTGGAGCAATGCATGAAGAAGTGGAGGAGCATGCGGGACAAATTTGTCCGAATGAAAAAAACCTTGAGGGGCAACAGTGGCGATTCAGGTGGCAAAAAGGTTCCAGCTTTTTATGTTTTGCTGTCGTGGTTGGAGCCGCACATAAAGCATAGACCCACATCTTCAAATTTCAAGGGAAGTACTTTAGCACACTGTGTTTGTACTTCCTGTTTGTCTGTGCTACCAGCTACCAGCTACACATGGCTCTAACAAGCTGCAGTTCTAGTTTAAAGCTTTCATCAAAGTCATCCAAATCCATTTTATTATACTACTGTGATTACCTAAACCTATTAATAAGTGTATTTGCATTCTGTTTTTACCAGTGTATGTAAGTAATAAAGACATAACTATATGCCTGTGTTTGTTGAACAACAGGCCCCAACTGAACCACCTCAGGACCAGGCCTCATGTGGATCCTCACAGGATGAGGCCCCATCACAACTTCAGGGGTCTTCCCTGCCTGCCTCTCGACAACAGCAGGATGAGTCCTCACCGCATCCCGTGTCATCACATTCCTCATCAGCTTCATCAAATTCATCTCCATCTCTCCATGCCTCCCTTGCCCGAGAATCCGTTTCAACGGATCAACAAACAACCGATGAGTTGCTAGAGTCCACCAGCACACCACGACCTGCTCTCAAAAAGAGACCTTGACCGCTTTATCTGGGTGGAACTCGATGGCCCGCCCAAGAATTCGCCAACGCGCTGCTAGGATCCCAAAGCTGTTCTCAATGACACGCCGGGCTCTGGAAAGGCGGTAATTGAAGATAAGCTTATCCTTCTCCAAATTATGTCCTGTAAATACAAACAGCAGCAATGAGTGTTATTAAACAGAACATAACCACAACTTAACACACATGACACACTTATTTTAAATGTCAAACATATGGCTAGTCGCATACCTGGAAATGGTCGCATTATGTTGATGTGCAGGGGGAAGGCAGCATCAGTAACTAGCACGTGTGGTGCTTCAGTCCTGGTTCCAGGGAGAAATGCAGGAGGTGGCAGGTTCAACTTGTTCAGCAGTGTGGAACCAAAGTCACTTTCTTTAACTACACCACCATCACTTTCCTGTCCATACCCACCGACGTCCACCATCGTAAATCGATAGTTGGCATCACATGTTGCCATCAGCACAATGGAGTGAGTGCCCTTGTAATTGAAGTAGTCACTCCCTGCATTCGGTGGTGCTTTGATGGTCACATTTTTGCCATCCAGGCTCCCCACACAGTTTGGGAAGTTCCAAAGACGCCAAAAATCTGCTGCGATGGCTGCCCACTGGTTAGTTGAAGGACATGGCAGGTAATCTGGTTGGAGTGCTTCCCACAACGCGCTGCAGACCTCTGATACAATCATCAACACTGTGCTGGACGCCATTTTGTAGCTGGAAGCTACAGCCTGTTGACTGCTACCAGAACTCAAAACACGTAGAGCCACTGCCAGTCTCTGGGCAACATTGATCGGTATGCTGTGTGTCCCCTGGTGATGTATCAATGGTTTCAATCGCCGAACCAGCTCATCAAATCTGTCAACCGACATACGGAAATACCTGAAATGCATTTCTGCATCCATGTCCCTCAAAGGTTGCACAAGTCCTGAAAATTCGCCTGTTGTCGGCCTAGGCCTGTTTAGCGGATGGACATCCCACCGACGCCGCTGTCTCCTTTTATGTTCACGCTGGTATTTCAGCAGGATAATTCAATTCAATTCAATTCAAGTTTATTTATATAGCGCCAAATCACGACAAGAGTCGTCTCAAGGCACTTCACATAATAAACATTCCAATTCACAGTTCATTAAGCCAATCAGAAATAATGTTTTCTATATAAGGAACCCAGCAAATTGCATCAAGTCACTGACTAGTGTCAGTGACTATACAGCAATCCTCATACTAAGCAAGCATGCAGCGACAGTGGAGAGGAAAACTCCCTTTTAACAGGAAGAAACCTCCAGAGAATCCTGGCTCAGTATAAGCAGCCATCCTCCACGACTCACTGGGGATCGAGAAGACAGAGCAGGTAGACACACACTCACACACACACACACACACACACACACACACACAC
>SSNQ01034247.1:390850-435670 GCA_006942095.1 Nothobranchius kuhntae
ATGGAAGACATACAA
The DNA here is from genome assembly GCA_006942095.1 of Nothobranchius kuhntae. Classification (NCBI taxonomy): domain Eukaryota; kingdom Metazoa; phylum Chordata; class Actinopteri; order Cyprinodontiformes; family Nothobranchiidae; genus Nothobranchius; species Nothobranchius kuhntae. The sequence continues at coordinate 390,866 of SSNQ01034247.1, forward strand.
GACCACTGATAATCTCCCTCGATCTGGGGCTCCACGCAAGATCTCATCCCGTGGAGTCAAAATGATCATGAGAACGGTGAGCAAGAATCCCAGAACCACACGGGGGGACCTGGTGAGTGACCTGCAGAGAGCTGGGACCACAGTAACAAAGGTCACCATCAGTAACACACTACAACGGCAGGGAATCAAATCCTGCAGTGCCAGACGTGTTCCGCTGCTGAAGCCAGTGCATGTCTAGGCCCGTCTGAAGTTTGCCAGAGAGCACATGGATGATACAGCAGAGGATTGGGAGAATGTCATGTGGTCAGATGAAACCAAAGTAGAACTTTTTGGTATAAACTCAACTTGTCGTGTTTGGAGGAAGAAGAATGCTGAGTTGCATCCCAAGAACACCATACCTACTGTGAAGCATGGGGGTGGGAACATCATGCTTTGGGGCTGTTTTTCTGCTAAGGGGACAGGACGACTGATCCGTGTTGAGGACAGAATGAATGGAGCCATGTATCGTGAGATTCTGAGCCAAAACCTCCTTCCATCAGTGAGAGCTTTGAAGATGAAACGTGGCTGGGTCTTCCAACACGACAATGATCCCAAACACACCACCCGGGCAACAAAGGAGTGGCTCCGTAAGAAGCATTTGAAAGTCCTGGAGTGGCCTAGCCAGTCTCCAGACCTCAACCCCACAGAAAATCTGTGGAGGGAGTTGAAAGTCCGTGTTGCTCGGCGACAGCACCAAAACATCACTGCTCTCGAGAATATCTGCATGGAGGAATGGGCCAAAATACCAGCTACTGTGTGTGCAAACCTGATAAAGACCTATAGTAATCGTTTGACCTCTGTTATTGCCAACAAAGGTTATGTTACAAAGTATTGAGTTGAATTTTTGTTATTGACCAAATACTTATTTTCCACCCTGGTTTACAAATAAATTCTTTAAAAATCCTGCCATGTGAATTCATGGATTTTGTTTCACATTCTGTCTCTCACAGTTGAAGTGTACCTATGATGAAAATTACTGACCTCTGTCATCATTTTAAGTGGGAGAACTTGCACAATCGGTGGCTGACTAAATACTTTTTTGCCCCACTGTAAAACACATCAAAATAGATGAACAAAGTTAGCTATTGAAATCATTTTCCAAATGCAATAAACACAGTCATTATATGGTTACCAAGATGCTCCACCCATTATTCTTTTTAAGCAAACACATTTAAACAAACAAAGCAAAGCTGCAAGAGCAAACACATTTATTAGTGAAATAAATCCTTTAGGCTCACAATGAAGGCAGATAATCCAGCTAATTTACAAGCAAACATCTGTTTTTAGGATTCCTATGTGACTTTAAAAAGAATAAACCTGCAAAAAGTCATAACTTTGAGGTACCGTTGCTGTTTGTTACAGTCAAATTCAGCTGGTATGAAAAATATTTTGAACCTCCACGATTGTGTTCATCTGCACACCTGTGAAAAAAATACCTTATTAAAAAAGAAAACATCTGGATCTCAGGTTTAGAAAAGACTGTTTGTGCTCAGTTGTTTTCTATTTTCAATCTAAGTATGTATTTAAATATAAAAAAAATATATATATATATATACTAAATATGAAAGTTTAGAATAGCCACAACAACATTTCACAGCAACATATTATATTTCCCATCTCACCCTCTGTGGGTGGTCTCATCCTTCCGATCTCAGGTCCTCTACCAGAGGCCTGGAGCTTGATGGTTCTGCAGTATCTTAGATGTTTCTAGAACTGTGTTTTTCTGGACTGAAATGTCTGATGTATTTCCTGGGATCTGCTTCCGCCACTCCTCCAGTCTGGGGGTTACTTCCCCCTAGTGCCCCGATGACCACAGGCACCAGTGATGTCTTCACTCTCCAAGCTTTCTCAAGTTCCTCTTTGAGGCCCTGGTACTGTTTGTTCCTGTGCAGCCATGATGAGTGCCTCTGTGCTGTCCTTCAGACCAGCTCTTTCTAGCCATTGGTAGGGTTTCTTGATATCATGGTACATCCCATGTAGTAGCTTGTCCTCCCATGATGTGATTTCCAGCATCTCCTCCTCAGTTCTCCATTGTCTGAGACATTTACTGAACACGTCATCTGTTGGGGCCTTGTCCTTGATGTACTTATGGTTTGTTACAACCCCAACGTGTGATGGTGTGTGTGAAGAAGAGGGGAACATAAATTTTATTGGAGGGAGGAAATGTTATAACCAAAATGAATGTTTAATTTGTTAAGAGGGAACAAAAGGCAACCAGAAGTAATGAAACAAAGGGATGTCGAGCAAAACACCACATCTAGTTACCGGATAATAGATTTTAGAAACGAACAAAAAACAAGATGGGGCAGAATGTCAATTTCTAATAAACAAAAGAAAACCAGGAAACAACCATAACACAATAAAGAATAATCTCTCTCTCTCTCTCTCTCTCTCTCTCTCTCTCTCTCTCTCTCTCTCTCTCTCTCTCTCTCTCTACACACACACATTATATATATATATATATGGTGATGCACATAAACGGGCTGCATGGTGGCACAGTGGTTAGCACTGTTGCCTCGCAGCACGAAGGTTGCAGGTTCGAAACTCGGCTGAGACCTTTCTGCGTGGAGTTGCGTGTTTTTCCCATGCATGCGTGGGTTTCCTCCAGGTACTCCGGTTTCCCCCACAGATCACAACATGCCCTATAGGTTATAAATTCTAAGTCCCTTTGGATAAAAGCGTCTCCCAAATAAATAAACATAAACGTGTGTGTGTGTGTGATGCAATGTGTTGTCTTCATTTTCATGACGAATCACATTGGTAGATTCTCACTGAAGGCATCGAAACTATGAATGAACACATGGAGTTATGTACTTAACCAGAAAAGGTGAAATAACTGAAAACATGTTTTATATTCTATTTTCTTCTAAAAAGCCACCCTTTGCTCTGATTACTGCTTTACACACTCTTGGCATTCTCTTAATGAGCTTCAAGAGGTAGTCACCTGAAATATTTTTCCAACAGTCTTGAAGGAGTTCTCAGAGGTGTTTAGCACTCGTTGGCTCCTTTGTAAATGGTCGTGGTCATGAAAAGAAAGAAAACACACTGAATGAGAAGGTGTGTCCAAACATTTGGCCTGTTCTACATATATGTATTTTTTTCCCTTTTTTTATCTTTTAATAAATCAAAGGTTACCACGAGTGTTGTTTTAAACATGATTAAATTCAAAACCTGAAACACCTTTCAACAAAAGGGAGAAAAAACACCAATGGCTGAAGAAAAAACACAATTTTGAGCTGAAACAGAAGTACTAATTTACTGAAGACAAACACAAATGACTGAATGGAACTAAAAGCAACAATTTCTAGAATTAAACACAATTAAACGCTACAACCATGATTAAAGCTTACTTATCCAAACTCGAAGCACTGTTGCAGAAATCACTAGGTTCTGGGGATCAGCAGGCCTCCCGAGTCTGTTGTCGCTCCAACTAATGAAAAACTAAGCCTTTTCTTTTTGGCATCTCTAATTTGCTTGAGTGAGAGACGTTGCGCTCTCTCACTGTAGCCAGTTGAAGGGAGGGGGAGGCTGTGCTGGTTTGTCGCTGCCCTGAGTGCTGAACAGGAAAGGCTGGCTCCGGTGCTTGAGGTCAGGCTGTAACATGGATCTCAAATGTTTCATCCTGAACAGTGGCTCTCACAGCCACTAGTTCTCTGTCTCCTTCCTTACGGCTAATGTGCAGTCTCAAGGTGCTGAATTCGGGATGGAACCCTCCATTAATAAAACCAGAATCATAAAATACTTTAAAAATATATTTTATAGCTGCATTGCTATGAAACTGGGGTTAATTTGCTGAATGATAACTTTTCATTCCCAACCTTTGCGTTGTATTAGGTACTTAATATTCATATATTTTTAAACTATTGATCACACGTTTCACATGCAGGCTGAGTGGAAAATTGGTCTGCCCCTTTTTCCTGAATTAGCCAAAAAAATATAAATAGATGGGGAAATACTCGGATCAGCAAAATCCACACAGACACAGATTTACATTCAAGGCCTGGCCCAACTTGGCTTGTAATCATGCAAGGCTGTACTGATTTAGTGGCCAGGAGACAGCAATGTGGTAGAACTGCTTCAGGCTAAACGGAGGCAGCGGAAGAGTCACATTGCTACTAGCTAATCAGAAGCAAGACATTTGCGTATCATGAATCTTAATGACTAATTCTCCAAATCAAGCTGCTTTTCAACCCCCACTCCTCCAAAAACCTTCTGCATCCTGATACAGGAGCTTTTTCTGTTTGTCCCTTAAGACACAGTGAAGAGTATCATACATACATCAATAATGTACATAATGTGTTGATTTGAGAAGACAAAAGATTTGGTGGGATAATTACAAATATCAACATTTTCAATGTCAGTATTTCCTATACAGAGTCAAATCCTCTTGATTTTCCTTGTAAATGTGTTTTGTATTCTAAGTAAATACCATTGTAAACAAATGCCCTCTTTTGTAATTCACATTTTCTCAGAAGATGTTAACTGCTCCACACCTGCACATGTGTACTTGATCAGGGTTTGATCCAGCTCCACACATGGGCCCGACAATTCCTCAGCTGTATGGGGTAATTACTGTATTCTCAATAAAAAAATTTAAACAATAAACCAAACAGCAGCTGTAATCACACTGAAGGGATTTATGCAAATCTCCTCCTCCCTGAATAACTACCACCATACGTCAGAATTTGCTTTATTTTATTGTTGTGTTCTTGTTTTAGTTCTATCTTTATGTTCCAGTTCTTGCATTTACTGATGGTGGTACTTAAAGAAGACAGGAAAGAAATGACAGATGTTAAAACAGACAGACTTGGAGGCACATAGAACAAATAGAACACAAATAGAAGACAGAAAAAAAGATTAAAAAAACAAACACAAAAGAAAGGGGAAATGTTCTATATTTAGACTGTGTGACATGATTTGTTTCTGTCAGTGTCAAGACTAAGGCTTCCTCTGGGGTTTGAGAATGGTTCTATACACTGCCAAAGATGGATAATTGGCTATTTTGAGTAATTTTATGAACAAAGCTCAGCTGCTGCAGCTCAACCTCAAGTAAACAACATACCTTGGGAATAGCCTCTGTTTGTGTTGCTTGTCTTTGTAGATTCCTGTTCGGATGCATGTTTTTGTCTGCCAGATGCAAAGAATAGGCATAACCCTGTTTGCCCAGATGGAGCTATTTTGATTTCTTCTGATCCACACATCTATCAGTGAAAATAGTCTTGTTTTACAGCAATTAAGTGCATTTACCTACACAAATGAGCTATTTTCAGATTGGTTTTTGAAAGAACAACTTCAAATATAAAAAAACAAAGTTGTAGATGTAACGACAAATATATTTTTGGACCATGTAAATAGTTGCAGCAGTTATAAAACTGACATTGTAAAGCAAAAATGTAAATTTTTTAAGAACTGAATATAAAAAAAAGGATAATAACACAACAAAGGTGTTAACTGACATTTGAGCTAATCCATCCATCCATTCATCCATTTTCTTCCGCTTATCCAGAGTCGGGTCGCAGGGACAGCAACCTAAGTTGAGAGGTCCAGACTTCCCTCACCCCAGCCCCTTGGGCCAGCTCTTCTGGGAGGATCCCAAGGCATTCCCTGGGAAGTGAGAAACATAGTCCCTCCAACGTGTCCTGGGTCTTCCTTTAGGCCTTCTCCCGCTTAGACATGCCCAGAAAACCTCACCAGGGAGGCGTCCAGGAGGCATCCAAGCTAGATGCCCGAGCCACCTCAACTGGCCCCTCGCGATGTGGAGGAGCAGCGGATCTACTCTGAGCCCCTCCTGGATGACCGGGAAAGCCCAGCCACCCTGTGGAGAAAACTAATTTTGGCCGTTTGTATCATCAATCTCATTCTTTCGACCACAGCTTGTGACCATAAGTGAGGGTAGGAACGTAGATCGACCGGTAAATTGAGAGCTTTGCCTTCTGGCTCAGCTCTCTCTTCACCGTGACAGACCGGTGCAATGCTCGCATCACTGCAGATGCAGCACCAATCCGCCCATTTTAGCTAATTTATCAAGATTTTTAGATGTAGAGTCATAAAAGAACAAATTATATTTTAAAATAACTCCAAATGTTACACTGATAATTAACAATCCATGCATAATGAGTCACTTGATAATCTTGCCGATTTTTACCCGCTCTTTTCTTTCCAACAATCTTCAGGATGTGCGTAAAGACAAAGAAACATGCTGCCTGTTGAATGTGACGTTTAGCCAATTAGAAAGCGAGGTGATAGAAGCACACAACATGCTCCTCCCCTGTCAGGTTTCTTTACTTGAAAGTTATATTTTATCTTTTGCTATCTGACCAGGGAATGTCCTTGAGTGGAAGCAGTTTGCGTAGAGTGTAGTATTTGACTAGAAACAAAATGTATCTTCTTGCTGTGAGTTGGTCATTTTAACACTTTGTTCTAACAGCTAAAATGTACACCTGTCATGAGCCGGGGTGAGTACTCTTCTCATCATTCACCATCTCTGAGTGTTTTTGGTTGCAGGAGAGGGAGCGACAGCTGATCCTCATCAGCTTATCAGCGGGGCGGCTTTATAACGAGGATGGTGAACATGACACGATGCCGGAAGATTACTACTGACTGGTAGTCTCTTGCCCCTCAAACTAAACTCGTCTCTAGTCTTTGAACTCTTGTGAATGTTTTTTGAACCTCGATTAATTTTGGATATTTGTCTGGATTACTCACCTCAGGTTGGCTTCTCCTCTGGATTTCCATCCAACCCAGCAAGGATCTCTCACCGGCTCGCTTCCTGGTTCACCATCACCCACTTGGCCGACCACGTCTCCACTCCCTGTCCAACTCCACACACCCCTCTCAGGAACACCATCTCAGACCGCTTATTTATTCCTGGACAATACCCCAGCTCATCCCCTCCCTAGCTCTCCTGAGTCTCCGTACCGTAAGTTCCTCCTAAAACACCCCACTTTGGACTACAAATCCCAACACTCACCTCTGTTGCTTTCCCTCTAGACACCGCTTCCTGTTTCCCATCCGCTGGACTTCCAGTGCGCCCTTAGTTCTCCGTTATAATAAAAGATAATTATTTTTTCCTTTAACTTGTCTCCGTCTCCTGATTCTGCATGTCTTGGGTACCGTTAGACATTTACCCCAGAACATGACAACACCGTTGTATGGCATACGTTTTAGGACATCCTTAGGTGTCAGGTGTCATAACTCAGGCGTCAGACTTCAGACCATAGAAAAAAGCCTCAGTTTTCAGGAAAAGCTGCTTCAGGAAACATCCTCAGGTTTCAGTTCTCAGGTTTCAGGTCTCTTTTATCTGGTATCATGTATTAGGTGTCAGGTTTCAGACCATTGAGAAATAAGCCTCAGGTTTAATTCAAAAACCCATTAGACTTGTGCCTAAATGGTGTTAAGTCAAAAAGGTCTCAGGAAAAAAAAAGTCAGACAACTTTTTTCCCTGAATCAGTTTTGCCTCCTTTTTTCCCCTTTTTGTCTGTATTTTTTTTTCTGAGACCTTTTTGACTAACACTATTTAGGCAGACATCTAATGGGTTTTTGAACTAAACCTGAAGCTTTTTTCTCTATGGTATGATGTTTGACACCTGAGTGTCATGATCGCAGGAAGCTTCCTGACCCACATGAAAGAATCACCACAGGCAGGAGGTAAGAAATAATATGGTTTTATTAAATGAAAAAATAATAAACAGAAGACGCAGCTCCAAACGGGTGCTGGAAAAAGCCAACGGGAACTAAGGGCGAAACTTCAAAGCGGAAACCGGGCCGGGGTCTAAAAATAGAAAAACACACGGAGGTCAAACCAGGAACGAGAGAACCAGATATAGAGGGAAGGGAGATCTTACGGAGCCAGAACAGAGGAAGGATGTGAGGAGAGGGTTGGTCAGGTCTGGTCGATGGAGAATTGGGTTGAGGCAGGAGGGCTGTGGCTGACGGGTATCCAGGGCAGGTGAACGGCGGAGAGCAGATGGCCAGGGGAGATGAGTGACGATGTTGAGGTTCACACTCCAGGAAAGACGAGAACTCAGGCTGGGATCCGGTAGTAGATCTGGAGGCAGGACAGGCAATTAAAAAACAGGACAAGCAGGGCAAGATTGCAAAAATATTACAAGTTCAGGACGAGGCTGGAAGCTACCCAGGTGAGAGTATCAACCAGCGCTGGAGTGTGGACACGCCGCTCCTTAAATCCCCTGGCCTTGCTGATGGGAAATCAGCAGCAGCTGAGGCTCTCCGACACGCCCACCAGCAAAGAGACTCAGAGGGAAAAACAGCAGACTCATGACACTGAGAATGTCCTAAAATGTACACTGTACTCCTCAGCTTTCATTAATGTCTACAGGGGTGATTCATCACTAAATTAAGCAAATCACCTTTGTTCACAATGTAAACATTCAAGAAGCGTGCTGAAGGCAGACTCCAGCGCTGGTATGTCAGCTCAGTTTTTCTAAGTCCAACAGGAGGTGGCCTGCCACTCTAAAATTGCAAGTGCAATAATCTGGCCACAGAGGGTGGGTCTGAGTGATAATTCATTAATCCTGTAAATGATCATTTTCGCTCATACTGGCTCAATAAATTTATTTATAAATATGAAAAAGTAGCATGCATGCGGCTTTAAAAATACTGTTGTGCCAACCAGATTTAAGCTGTGATTAGAGCAATTCATGAAACTAGGTACACCCTTTTCCTAATCACTTAGTTCAACCCTACATTCTGCAAGTTAAAACAAAAGGCATCTCAATTATTTATTTATTTGACAAAGTGCTGACAAAGTGATAGCATGACCCACTGAACAGGTTTTTCAGGTGCAGTTAAATCAAAAATGTTGCAAGTTTCAAATTTGGTTTGATATGTTCCAATATAAAATATTGGATGGCGTTGATGATCTTTCTTAATAAACCTAAAAATGCTTTGGAGGCTGACTTGGCATATTGAAAGCTTCGTGTGGCATCTGTATAAGGAAAATGCGTATGTGATGGATCCACTTTTTGAAGGAGTTTCTCTTTTCATAGTGGAATATATTAACTACTACCCTTTGTCACTAACCGATGAAAGTGGAAAAAGTTAATAGAAAGGCAAAAAAATAAATAAATAAAAAAAAGTTACTAAATTAAATGAAATTGTGTGCATTTTTGGAACTTCTCCATTTTGTCTCTTGAGGACATCCTAATTGGTTACCACAGAAAGACATCTGCCATTTTGTTCTGATATTCCTCCAGCAGATGCAACAGGAAATTGATTGCAAAAGATACTTTGTTTGTGTCTCAGTGATGCCATTGGTTTTGACAACTGGCATATTTTTGTTTTCTATAATAAGAACAAGTTTAATGAGAAATTATGGTGACTCAGAATGTCTAGTAGCCACATGTTCAACATGCCATCCATTTGTTGAGGTGGGTTTGGATGAGATTGATCATGCCTTCTACTGGTAAGTGCATTCATTCGTCAGCAAGGTTTGAAAACGGTACATATAGTAAGTATAATTAATGGTCTGGCTTGATCCCATCTTTACTTGAGTTGATTTTTATGTCAAAAATGAGTAATTAATGAACAATTAAGGAGATATAATTGATTTAGGTGCCACAGACAACACAGATATAGAGGAGCAGGCCACGAGGATACAGTAATTATCCTCACATACAAGCATGTGCCCCCTGGTGTCCACATGCTGTAACGAACTGCATGAGAAACAGAAACCACATGAACATCTGTTTCCACAGATGCTTTAATCATCTAGATCTTTGTATGAAAATATCCACACAGGATCAGGGTCTAAAGGGTTTTCTTGTTCTGTGATGCTTGCTTTGCCAACGTTTTCTTCCTGCGTAACCAAACAGAGAATGAGCTATGATCCTAGCCTCAACAGCAATCTCTTTGTTATTTTGTTAAACCGTGGGAAGTTGCAAATATGTAAATCAAGTGATAATTATACAGCACGGCCATCAAAAGACACTCTTTTATAAATAACAAACAGGTTTAGACTTGATGAGACTAATTTTTGGTTTTTGTTTTGTTTGTACTTTTGCATGGGCTCATTCACAACTCTGTGTTTTATTAAATATCATGAGCCTTTGTTAGTTTTTTGTCTTCTTTGGTACTCTCAAGTATAAAAACAATAATATAAAAAAAACTGTTAATATAACTCCAGTAAGCTGTTCCATTCTACCGCTAATAACAATGACCAATCAATTTTAATAGATATACATGGGAATGAAGGAGAAACCTGTTTGAAGATGACATATCAGTTATTGACAGTAGCTTGAACATGTTTATTTAGGCGTATTTTAAATAAGGTCACTCCCGCTAAACTTTTATCGAGCTAAAAACTGAATAATTATTTTTCACATCATTAACTGTAAAAGCTCACACAACAGATGGTTATTTTGATCATACTTCAAAACATTAGGTTGCTCTTTTGAACTTTTACTTTGAGGAACAACTTTGTTAAATCCAAGACTAACCATTACAGCGACATAAATCCAGGTGTTGTTTAGGATCACCCAACTTAAACTTTAGAAACTTGGAAGATTTGTTTAGTCAGAAATCCTTTTTGACCATAACATTCCTCCATCTCTTGTAGAAAGTCTAAGCTAGCTGTGTCTGCTGCAAATTCAGAGGGAGACCTCTAGAGGAATTGTTCCATTTGTCATGTTCTAGCCTTTGTTTAGCAGAAGTAGAACCTTGCAGCAGTCTGAAACAGAGACCTTCTTGAACTGTTAAAGTTACAAGACATCAACATGGACTTGGACTTACAATAACACTCATTTGTAACCTTAGAATTTTTATATAGCTCCTGAAGTCATGAACTGAAGTGAGGTTCAGTTCAGAGACTGTCCTACCAGATAATTAAAAGCAATGCACCATTACCCACAGACCTGAGTCCAGTTAAATCCATTTGTTGGATCTCTTTGATTATAGAATAACAGACTCATTTGAAGTAACCTATAAGAAACAGGAAGAAGTGACTTGGTGTGTTCTTGCTGTGTTGAGTTCAAATTCCATCTTTTAGTTCTTTTTAAAACACAGAAAAGGTTTATTTACCTGCAATGTGATGTTTGCAGCCGCAAACGAAATGCTGCAGGTAAATAAAACTTTTCTGCGTTTTAAAAAGAACTAAAAGATGGAAGGAAGAAGTGGGTTTTATATTGAGAATTAGTTTGATTAAATAAAAGGAGAAAGTGAAACGAGTTGATGATTTCAGGATGATAATGTTGTAATCAGACAGCAGCCAGACTTAATTGACAGTGGGCTTGATTAGAAGTTCTTGAAGCTTTCTGAAGGTAATAATTTAGTCTTTGGACACTCGTTGCTTTTTTTATCCATTTCAAGTCATATCCACTTCTGTTTCTATGATACAAACATCGTCTTGGACAGATAATAGATTTCTTTAATAATTGATTATTTTCGTAATGTCTCTTATCACCAATATGCAGATGATATTCATCTGTGCTGCTCCTTTAAGGATTCTGCATTCTACAAACGGTCTGAATTACTAGAGTGTCTATCAGCTATCACCAGCTAGCTAGAAGAAAGCTTCCTTCAGTTAAACTCTGAAAAGACTGAATGCCTGTCATTGCCCCTGAGAGCATGGTTCCCCTGATTAGTCAACAACTTGGTCATTTATCCTCTGCCGTCAAGTCAAACTTAAGGGGTGTTTCTCAATGCCAAGGAACTTCGCCTTGATATCTTGGTCCTGCCTTGGTTGCCTAGGAGATACGTCATCAGGAACCGCCAAGGCGTGTTCCAGTGTTTGTGTTCTACCGAGGAGTCTGTTCTCCATTTGTTAGCCGTTTAGCTACCTGAGCAAGGATACACGGGAGGTGTCTTGTAGCCTAGCCTTGGTCACAAATTTCCCAGAATACACTGCTGTATTTTCAAAAGGATGGCGGATCAGAAGCTGTCAGCTACTTGGTGGGGAAATTTCAAGTTTAAATGTAAGTCAACTAATTGTAGATATTGGGCTGATATCTGAAATGTATTTTTTTTTTTAGATCCAAAGCATTTAGCTTTGGTTAGTTGCTTAGTAGTTGCAGCTTCGGTGGCTAACGGGTTCTAACTCGCTTACATATTTAGTTTAACAAATACCGTAAATCCTCTAATACAGGCCCGGGCCTGTATTTGACTGAAGCTCATCAAGCTCCAGGCCTTTATTGGAAGGAGGGCCAGTATTAGAGGCAGGCCTCTATTTCTATTTGAGCAAAATGAAGTAATGGTTCGCTGGAGTTTTTGACAATTAAAATTGCACCCACATTTTCAAAGTTAAACACATTTCTTTTAACAACGGTAGTTTCTGCTTCAGCCATCCCCCCCCCCCCTCCCCCTGCGCAGCAGCCACAAACTCACTGATGCGCCTGCAGCCTCTCAGAGTTCCTGCTGCTCTAAACATTAAAATAATTATTTCATTTTCTGTTCCTCACTTATGATAACCTTCAATGGTGTCTGTTTGTTGCAACCACCAGGTACAAAAACTAACTTGTTTTTATTTGACTATTTTTCTGTCCTGACTGTTTATTATCTTCCTGCATCTCCTCTCAATCCTAAAGAAAAACTGCTACCTGGGTTCATATATATTCACCTTATGAGTTACCTTTGAACTGCAGTTATAAAAGATCTATCGACCGCAAAAACAGCGGAGCGCTCCCTGCTTGGTGGCCGCGTGATCGGTGCGTCACCAGATGACAAGGTGATGCGCCCTGCTCCACAGCCAAACGCATCAGGCGCAAATAAAAGACAGAAAACATCAAAGGAAATGAACCGACATGAATGATCGCGTGTTAAATGTTTCGACACCTGATTGTTACTGTGGCCGTGCTCAGGAGGCAGATCTACCGACCGCAAAAACAGCGGAGTGCTCCGTGTTTGGCGGGCGCATCAGTGATCGGTGCGTCACTGGAGGACAAGCTGATGTGCCCCACTTCACAGCATGCAGCGAAACACATCAGGCGCAAATAAAAGACAGACATCTTTAAAGGAAATGAACCGACATGAACAATCGCGTGTCAGTACCGACGCTCTGGCACAGCCTCCTCTTCGTCTCCGCACGGTTAAAGTTACCCTCGCGGTCTATCACTGGCAAATCAAAAGTGAGACGATGACACAACCGCCCCCCGTACTTGTTTGTTACCACATTCCACCCGGCCACAATAAGAGACCGGCCTTTATTCACCTCCGCCGGCACCGGCCAAAATTGGAGACCCGGCCTTTAATTGAATACCGGCCTGTATTAGAGGATTTACGGTATATACACTATTTTTAAAGTAAAAGACCCGTTATATATTATATTGAAACTATATGTATAAATGATGTCATCTCCCGTGTCATGTGACGTTACGTGAATGCCGCTGCATTGGTCCGAAATTGTTTTTATCATTTGAGAAATATCTCCAAACTGCGAAGGTTGGTGTCAAAATATGAACTTGAAATGGTCATCCATTATATAGCTTTTTAGAATACCACCAAATTAAATCTGTAGTAAAACAAAAATTTAAGCTCAATAAAATAGAATTACAAACACCACCAAGGGTATTAGAGTTCTATAATCTCAAACCCCCCAAACTACTGTCTAAAGTATATAAGACACTGTCCAAAATAGATGATAGAATAGTAATCCCTATTGAAAAATGGGAGGTGGATCTATCAGTCAGCTTTGACCAGAACTTCTGGTCCCAAACTTGTTTAAAAACTTTTAAAATGATCAGACACCCCAATTTACAATTAATTCAGTACAAAATTCTACACAGAATACACTATACAGGTCATCGGATGTTCAAGATGGGGTTTGTGTCGTCTGACACCTGTACACACTGCACAAACAACGTTTCTGACAATTATATTCATGCACTGTGGTCCTGTCCACCTGTCCAGGAATTTTGGGGTAGAGTGTGTGAAGACCTGTCAAAGTCTCTGAAATGCCATATCCCAACTTCCCCCTCTCTTTGTTTACTGGGAAACCTGGACGATGTCCCGATTGAAACATCTGTGGTTCACGTGGTTCTGACTGCCATATGCATCGCTAAGAAAACTATCCTCTTGAATTGGAAAAATAGAGAAACTCTGCATTAACCAGTATAGAAATCTTTTGTTAGATCATATTACACTTGATATAGCCTCTGCTTCCACTTCAGATCAATCTCTCTGGGCTTCTTTGATCGGTTCCATCACATAGCGAGGGTGGGGGGCCGTTTATGTTGTCCTGCGGGATGATGTGGTTGGGGGGTGTGGGGTCTGAGTTTGGAGTATCCGGATGTTCCCTGGAGGTGGGTTCACTGGGGGTGTCTGGGACTGGGGGGCCATTGCCCCCCTCTGGAGGTGCTTGGGTTGCCTCGGGGGGTGGACTACTGGCGGTTGTGAGTGGGGCCCCTTGGGGATCTTGGCGGCAACCATGGGTCACTGCCTGGCAGCTGCATTGCCCCTGGACGGGTCTGGGTGGGGGCCTGGGGGCTCGGGGTTTGGGGATTGCCGGCCCCGTGTGGGGATCTGGGCGGGGCCTTGGGGGTCGGGTCCTGACATGTATGCTGCTGGGAAGAAGGCAGGAACATGCAGCAGTGCCTGCCCCGGGTTCGGGGGCCTCAGGTAGACCTTGGCTCCTCTGCCGTTCCATCACAGGGGAAGGGGAGGTCCAGGAGGGGGAGGACCCAACCTTACCTGGATGTCCCATGTCTTATATATTCTGGAAGTTGTGCAAATGCAGAGATGGGCATAGATATTCTGCTGGGGTGGGGCTGGGTTGGTGTGCTCGGACTCCGTGAGGCTCTGTAATGCTGCTGCTTTGGGCCCTGGCAGGATGGGCTGGGGTCTCCATGCCCTGGGTGGCAGTTTGACAACAGAGGTGCCTATTGGGGCCAGTAGGGGAGCTGGCTCCCTGGAGGGCTAAGCCCAACCAGCCATTCCTCCCCATCTCCGCATATTTCTCTCCTCCTGCTCCCTCACATCATCACACAAACATACACATAGGACCTTGGGGGGTGGGCAAGTCAGGGAGTGCGGGTATGGACCCCATTTCCGCATTCCTGTGGCAACCTGCCCCCCAATTTTATTTGCACCCATTATACACTTCCACTGACGACATTCCACACAAACACACACTTCTTCTTGGGAGTGAGCACATTTAACGGCATTTGGCAGGGGGATATCTCAGCCTCCTCCCGGGTGCCTGTGCCCACTTCCAATTTTAAACCGCACTTAGACACCGAGGGCTGAGGGTGTAAGTGGGGTGGTGCGGTGGCATCAGCTGGCATAGGCCGGATGATGCCCGCACTGCCCGCTCACCACAGCCATGGAATGCACCTCATGATCACACAACACTATATTTGAGCAGGCGGAGGGAGACTATGGGTCTTAGCCACCTCTGTTGTTGCTTCCTGGGGCTGGAGGCTAGGAGGGAGATCTGGCCGTCTGGTTGGGGTCTGGGGTGGTAGGTTGCTGTGCTCAGCGTTGGGTGGGGGAGCCTGCTCATCAGCACCCCAGCAGAAAGGGTCAAACTCTGGTTACCAGTGATGGTTGTACCCAATGTGCAGCAGTACCGGGACCAAAGTGAATAGGGTGTGTATGGGGAGCATGAGTGGGTGTCCGGCATGCATTTTTGTAAGTCTTGGGTTGTATGTGCACGTGTGAGCATGAGGGAGGGAGTGTGTGACTGTGTTTGTGTATGACTGTATATGTCAGGTGGGGCCTTTGACTCCTCCCCTCTCCTGGAACTTCTTTTGATGATATAGATCTTCGTCCCCCCTCCCCCTGCCACACCTGGTGTGAGGGGTTGTGCCTTGGTCTGCCTGAGTGTTCGTGGCAACTGGGTCTGGGGGTTTAACTTTTTGGCATCTGCCTGATAGATCCCGGTGGCTGCCTGGTGGGGTCTGGGTCCCTGGGCTCTGCTGGGTCCCCGGCGGGGGTGGTCGCCCCTGGCTCCCGGGCTCGGCCGGCTAAGGGGTGGGAGGCTGCGGGCGGGCCTGTGGGCTTGCCGCTGATGTCTCCCGGGACTCTGCCGGCTGCTGGTTGTGGCCCCCCGGGGCGATCCTCTGTGCCTCTCGAGGGGGGCGGGGGCCTTTCTGGTTGCAGTCTCCTTGGGGTTCCTGTGTTCTGGGGCAGCGCCTGGATCTCTGGGACTTGGAGCTCCCCCAGTCTCCTGCGCATCTTTGGGGGGCAGATCTGTGGTCCCTCACACTCTCTGTTGGACGCTCCTATAGAGAAACCTTACATAAACAAGCGCGTGTACACACACAGGTGCTCACATGGTGCTCTCAAAAGTATGGGCTTGGGCACGTTAAACACAGGTCTTAAGACTATGGTGGGCACTTAATGCACTGTGTTATTATCGTGATTCTTCACTTAAGTAATGGTGATTATATATTTCTTCATCAAGTTGACGCAGTGATAGCTTGATCTTGTTGTATTGTTGTTGTGTCCCCTTTTTTTTGTCTTTCTCTGCAGGTCTAGAAGCAGACTCTTGTTCATTATTGTTTATTTTTGTGGACCCCCTCCCCACCTTTTCTTTTCCTTTCTCTTTCACCTCTGTCTCCGTGTCTGGTCGGAATTACAAAGCATTCAAAAACAATAACAATAAAGTTTTAAGTATCAGGCGTGACATTTAAAGCAGACGCTTTGATGCTCCACCTGAGAGTAAATCTGTAAGGCTTGTTACCAGCATTCAGACATCAATTCTGCTTGCTTCACAGCCAGACAGGACACGGTTAAAAAAAAAAAAAAGGTCATCCATGCCTTTATCTCCTCCCGTCTGGATTACTGTAATACACTCTTCTAATGGAGCAAACAGAAGAGCACACATCACTCCTGTTCTAATGTCTCTGCACTGGTTACCCGTTAACTTTAGAGCAATTTTTAGAATCCTGACTATAACTTTCAATGCTCTACATGGTCAAAATTATCTCTATATTACTGAACTGTTAAAGCCTTATGCTCCAATCCGAGCCCTCAGGTCCACCCACCAGAATCTTCTAGAAGTTTCAAAGACCAGATATAAAAGTCGAGGTGATCGCTCCTTCCAGGCTGTTGCACCCCGACTTTAGAAAGATCTTCCTTTATCCTTACTTATTGACAGTGTGGTAACCTTTAAAAAGCAGCTGGAAACCCATTTAGAGCTGCTTTTATCTCAATCTTTGGTTTTCTTCTTTTCACTCATATTTGTAATCATCTTTTATTTGTTTTATAATTGTATAACTTTGTTTTTATGATTTAATTTATTTCAGCTTTGTTTAAGATCATTATGATTTTATGCCCTCATGATTTGTTTTGTTTTTATCTCTGTGAAGCACTTTGTGATTGTCTTTCTGAGATGAGTGCCAAATAAATAAAACTGACTTACTTACTTGTGTCCAGCTCAGCCATTTTCATTAGGAATTTTTCTCCCTTCTTTTGTTATGTTTAATACAGGAGGGGTGTCACACTAGTCTCATGTTGATACAGTTTTTTTCCACTAGTGAGGATTGTGATTTGTTGCTTGCCGATATCTCATGTCCAGTAATATGGGGCGGTAATATAGAGGGCAGAAGTAGCGCAGGAGGTAGAGCGGGTTGTCTAGTTGTCTAATAATTGGAAGGTTGCAGGTTTGATCCTGGCTCCCACCAGAGAATTCTGCTGTTTTATCCTTGGACAAGACACCTAACCCACCTTGCCTACTGGTTGTGGTCGGAGTGACTGGTGGCGCCTGTTCTAGGAAGCCTCGCCTCTGTCAGTGTGCCCCAGGGCAGCTGTGGCTACATTGTAGCTCATCACCATCAGGGTGTGAATGTGTGTGTGAACGGATGAATGATACACTGTAGTGTAAAGCGCTTTGGAGTCCTCTGATTCTGAAAGGCGCTATACAAGTGTGGGTCATTTATCACATACCAGTGCCATTTTGGTTAGCTTCGATTTAGGATCCATCGTTGGATATGAAAAGATTTTAGAGGTGATTGAACACAATCATGTCCCGGGGGGAGATGATCTCTTCATTGACCATGTTCTCACTTCTAGCTTCTTCATTTAATGTGTTTGGTGAAGTGCAGACCCCGGATAAGCAGAGGAAAATGGGTGAATGAATTCCCTGCAGACATTATTTTATAATATCATTCGTTTAGTATTCTTAGGTCTCAAACCACTTGTCCAATAATTCTCGTTTTTGAACCTATTCTGTACAATATGTCATCATGGCCAGTTACAGAGTCACAAAAGTAGTAGTAGTATTTTTAAAGAATTCCAAAAAATGTCTGACAGACCTTCCAGTCTGATAAACTATCGATCAAAACAACTTTACAAACACCTTGGAAACAAAATGTGAAGAAATCAGATTTACTTAAAATAATTTTTAAATATAAAAATGGTAGTGATGGCTCTAATTTTACTATTATTAAATGCTCTCTGCTTCGGATGAATATTTATTATTATGAGCATAAAAATGCTCTGATTGAATTACCTCCCTGCTCCAAAGCTAGTGATTAGTACCGTATTTACCCGGATTTAGGACGACCCCTAATATAAGACAACCACCCCTTTCCAAGAGATTAAGAAAAAGGCAAAATTCACTTTTAAAGAAAATATTTAATATTTGAAAAAGTTTGGTAAATACAGTAATACCGTAATTACAGACTACTTTAATATTTACCTATTAATGCAATCACAAAAATCTGTTATGAAGCTTTTGGGGTTCTGTCAGGAAATCAATCAAATGTTATTTATATAGCACTTAATCAAACTAATAAAATCCAACTCAAAGTGCTGTACACAAACAGTACTGAACAAAAAAACCCCGCTGTAGTCAAAATGTAAGAACTTCTCAACATGTCAAATCAAAAGTCATTTCAAAAGTCTGCATGAGGCATTTTCTCACAGATGTCCTCTGCTTCGCGCTGCTCAGAGTCACTGTCACTCTCACGCTGCGGTCCCGCCTCCTCCCACAGAATGTCCTCCTCATTGCCATCCAATGCATTGTATATGCAGCACTTTTTAAAGCTGTTGATGATGCTCTCTGCTGTTACTGCATCACATGCCTGGAGGATGCATTCACAAAGCCGATGTACAGTCGGTTTTTGAATTTTTCCAGACGGTGTGAGAGCGTGATCACCGGACAGGAGCCACTCTGTGTACCTCCTGCGCAGGTTGTCCTTGAAAAGCTTGTTAACCACCACATCCAGCTCCTGCAGCTGGCTTGTCATCCCGCCCGGTAGGATGACCAGGTCGCCGTTCATCTACCTCACCTGAGTTTTGACAGCATCAGTCAGGTGTTCGGGGAACGCATCCATAATCAGCATGTTTCTCTTTTTTCTGAGCGTGCCGCTTTGCGTTCCCCACACCACTTTCAGCCAGTCGACCACAAGTTCGCTCTCCATCCAGCCTTTCTCCTGGGCTCTCACAATAATGCCAGTTGGCATTGGCTCTTTTGGCACAGTTTTGTGTTTTAAAATCACACACGGGGCCAACTTAGTCCCGTCTGCCAGGCACACCAACATGACGGTGATCCGATTCTTTTCATTTTCAGTTGACTTCACTATAACAGACTTCTCACCTTTTTTTGTGCACAGTCACAGATGTAGTCATGTCAAAAAACACCGGTGTTTGGTCGGCATTCCCGATCTGAACCAGCGTGTAGGAGTGGTTTTTCCTCAAGCCAATCACATAGCGCTGAAAAGACTACAGCTTTTCTGCGAAGTCTGATGGCAGGTGCTGGGCAAGGCTGGTTCTGCGTTGCAGCGCGAGGCCGCTCCGGCGCATCATCCTTATGCACCAGCCGGTGCTGGCTTTAAACTCGGTGGTCGGTATGTTTAACTCCTTGGCAATGTTCAAGGCTTTGAGCTGGATGATAGCTCTGGTAATGGGAAGACCTTTGTTACGTTTCTCAGTAACAAACTAACACGCCCGCCTGTCAATTTCTTGGAAGCGGCCGTGTTGAGGATCACGAAAAGCTTTTCTCTTGTTGTTAGCATTTCTAAGACGGTCTTTCTGGATGCGCCATCTTCGGGCGTTACACTCCGTAACGCCGTCTTTTCTGGCTGCCTGGCAGTTGTTAGTTGCTTCTGCTGCGTTGACAACCATCATTTTGAAGTTAGCGTTGTAACTCTGCCGCATGTAAACGCTTAGTCGGCGATTAAAATACGACCCCCCCCCCTTTTTTTTTTGCACAATTGTTGTTAATTAAAAAAAAAACTCATCTGATACTCGGCTAAATACGGTAATTATCCAGGATTCAGTTACCTGCAGTTCCTTCTTTGCACCTTTTGGGTGTCGACTCACAGTGGAGCTGACATTGTGTTCTCTAATTTAGAAAGGGAAATAAGGAGTGACTGAATGTTGCTGACTTTTTACAAATTAGCTAACTTTCACATTTTTGTTAAACACCCATTTACAGATCCAATACATTTTTTCATAGTGTTTTGGTTTGTTTGTTTGTTTACTCAATCTTTCTCTTTTCTGCTTCATGATCCACTGCAGACGCCCTCCTGTCTACGTGGGCAGGTTCCCTTCAGCTGTATATCATAGCAGACCTTGAAGGAGCAGTGAAACAGCCACACAATGTGTGTGAGTGCAAGTTTATTAGGCTGCATAGCATTGATTTAGCAGATGCATTTATTCAAAGCAACATAAGTGGTGTGCAGGGAAGTATAGAGTGGCCGAATGAGTTTGCAACAAGCTTTTAGTACCGCAGGATTTCAATAACTTTTATGATGATCATAATCACTGAGTGCTACAGAGCTGAACTCTGGTCAGTGGAGAAAAAAAAACATATGTAAATCCATGTTAATAAGCATGCTCATGCATTCATTAATCAAGCACACAATATTCAATCTGTGCACAAAAGTAAGAAGTGGAAATTGTGTTCTGGGCTCCTTAATAACATAATGGAGCAAGAAAGTTTATAGGTGCTGTTGCTTATGAGCTGCTATTCATGCCCACATTTGGTGGTTATAATCATGGATATTTATAAAAAATAAAATAAAAAATAAAATAAACAGCAGAATACAACATGGAGGAAGGAGCCGAAACTCAACTAGACTGAGTCAGCATCACATAAAATAAATAAATAAAGCCTCTCTGCAACAATGTACATATAACTGTTAGCTGTATGTTTTGTCATTTATTTTTGTTAGCTTTAAAGGTTCTGTAATTAGACATGAAGGCTTTTGTATAGTTTGTATTGTGATGATTTCACAACTTTAGTTCAACAGGTTTCTGCTCTATTGCAATGAATATTGACCTCACGGAAAAGGAGATTCCTGGTCTTTGACTTGACCTTCCAACTTTACGGATTGGAGGTCTTACAGGTGCACTAAAGCATGTTTGTGTCAATGCCACAAACAATCAGCGTTACATAATTAGTTAGTAAGTGCAACAAAACAGAATCACCTTTAAAATAGAAATGCATACAGACCATGTCAAACAATGATTAAAACAACGCTAAGTGCTATCATAAAACCTATCGTCATACATGACCAACCTACTGTTTGTAAGTTGCCTGATGTAGAAACCCAGGCTGGTGATGAGGGATTTAAGGCTCTGAATCTCCTATATAAATAAGATTGTGTCCCACCTCCTTCAATAAAGCACGACCAACCTTAATATTATAAGGGTACTGATATGTCTCAGAGCTTTTAAAATTGTTCATTGCCTTGCTTTCTGGTGCAATATCATGAAAGTAGCTAAAATGCTACTTTATGTTAGCTTTGCTCAGACATTTATATCAGCCATTTATAAATCATACTTTACATTTCTAAAAAGCCCGTAAAGAGTGGACTAGTGTGAATGGACTGGATTGTCCATCTATGGTTGCAATGTAAACAAATGATAGACCGTAAGTATGTTGCATATTTCATGCAAAGGATCTTGGGGCTAGGAAAAATGTGGACGGCTCCTGACCAGTTTCAAAGTCATGAGAAAGACAAATAAGAAGGCAAATCATGTACGGATGCTCCATAGACAGTCAGTTAACATACTTCTAGAGTATTAAAAACGGAACCAGTATCAAACCTTAATGCTTCGTGGTAAATTGAGTAACATTTTTAATAAAGATGCATAAAATGGAATTTCTGGTCCTCATATGTTTCCAACACATTCTCACACCCTAAGCATTGAAAAATGACACGTGTGACCAAGCGTCAAAATATGACAATCAGGGTGCCCCAGCGCGTCGGGAGAGGACGCGCAGGGACACGCGCTGTGCCACAGCGTCCGTATCCAACGCCCGTGGTGACACGGACATTTTACCTCGAACCTCTAGCGATTTAACCTTCCACTCACCCCCATCCTAACCTTAACTCAGTATGGCTGTGTAATTTTTCAAATAAGCTTTGCATGCGCAAGCTCGTTAAGGTTAGAATGGGGGTGAGGGAAAGGTTGAATCGATCTCAAATTGGTCAAATGTCCGCTCTGGGGCACCCTCATCGTCGTGTTTTGACGCTTGGTCACGCGTCATTTCTCAACACTAAGGGTGTGAGAACATGTTGATATTTCATTTTATTATTGTCTATTTTAGTTTTTCCAATGGTACCATCATTTTTTTAATAAAAACATTTCAAATCCCATTTTCATCTTTTCACTGTGCTGCTAACTGATTCAGATTGTATTTTTAGTAATGTGTTACTGATGATTAACCAAGGGAAAATCTGCAAGAAGGAAATAATGACGTTGTTGTCCACATAATTAAAATTCCCTTTAGTTTGTATCGCAGATTTCTTTAATTTTTATTTTTTATTTACATTTTTTTTGGGAGGGGGAGATGTTGATTGGGAAAACAGACACTATATGTCAATAGGTAACCAACAAAAGACCCTTTGCTCTAATTGATAATAAAGCTGAGTTACTTAAACTGTGGGGATTTTTAGAAGAATAAATATTTCACAGCGATTAGGAATACTATAGTAAGTACTCAGCTGTGTTCTTTCAGCTGTGAGCTACACACTATTTTTTCCACAAAAATAAACAATAATGAACAAGAGTCGGCTTCTAGACCTGCAAAAAGAGAAAGAATAGAAAAAAAATGGGACACACATTAATACATCAGGAGCAAGCTATCACTGTGTCAGCCTGATGATGAAATATAAAATCAACATTGTTTAACTGAACAATCACAATAATAAATCATAGTGCATTTAGTGGCAACGACAGCCTTAAGACATGTGTTGAACGTGCCCAAGCCCATACCTTTGAGAGCACCATGTGAGCACCTGTGTGTGTACACACGTTTGTTTATGTAAGGTTTCTCTAAAGGGGCGTCCAACAGAGAGTGTGAGGGACCACAGATCTGCCCCCAAAGATGTGTAGGAGACGGAGGGAACTCCAAGTCCCAGAGATCCAGGCGCTGCCCCAGAACACAGGAACCCCAAGGAGACTGCAACCAGAAAGGCCCCCGCCCCCCTCGAGGATCGCCCCGGGGGGCCACAACCAGCAGCCGGCAGAGTCCCGGGAGATATCAGCGGCAAGCCCACAGGCCCGCCCGCAGCCTCCCACCCCCTAGCCGGCCGAGCCCAGGACCCAGCGACCCGGGACTCAGGGGCGACCACCCCCGCCGGGGGCCCAGCAGAGCCCAGGGACCCAGACCCCACCAGACAGCCACTGGGATTGATCAGGCAGATGCCAAAAATCTTAAACCCCCTGACCCGTGAGCCACGAACATTCAGGCAGACCAAGGCACCACACTCCACACCAGGTGTGGCAGGGGGAGGGGAGACGAAGGTCTATATCATCAAAAGAAGTCCCAGGAGAAGAGAAGAGTCAAAGGCCCCACCTGACATATAGTCATACACAAACACAGTCACACACTCCCTCCCTCATGCTCACACATGCACAAACAACCAAAGACTTACAAAAAATGCACACCGGACACCCACTCATGCTCCCCATGCACACCCTATTCACTCTGGTCCCGGTACTGCTGCACATGGGGTACAACCATTACCGGTTACCAGAGTTTGACCCTTTCTGCTGGGGTGCTGATGAGCAGGCTCCCTCGCCCAATGATGAACACAGCAACCCACCACCCCAGACCCCAACCAGACGGCCAGATCTCCCTCCTAGCCTCCAGCCCCAGGAAGCCAAGCAACAAAAGAGGTGTGCTAAGATCCCTAGTCTCCCTCTGCCTGCTCCAATATAGTGTTGATGAGGTGTATTCCATGGCTGTGGTGAGCGGGCAGTGCAGGCATTGTCTGGCCTATGCCAGCTGATGCCACCTCACCACCCCACTTGCACCCACAGCCCTCGGTGTCTAAGTGCGGTTTAAAATTGGAAGTGGGCACCGGCACTCGGGATGAGGCTGAGAAATCCCCCTGCCAACTGCCGTTAAATGTGCTCACTCCCAAGACCCTAAGTGTGTCTTTGCCTGGAATGTCATTGGTGGAAGTGTTTAAGGTGCAAATAAAATTGGGGGACAGGTTGCCACAGGAATGCGGAAATGGGGTCCATACCCACACTCCCTGACTTGTTCACCCCCTAAGGTCCTATGTGCATGTTTGTGTAATGATGTGAGGGAGCAGGAGGAGAAAAATATGTGGGGATGGGGAGGAATGGCTGGTTGGGCTTAGCCCTCCAGGGAGCCAGCTTCCCCACTGGCCCCAATAGGCACATCTGTTGTCAAAATGCAACCCAGGGCATGGAGACCTCAGCCCATCCTGCCAGAGCCCAAAGCAGCAGCATTGCAAAGCCTCACGGAGTCCGAGGGCACCAACCCAGCCCCACCCCAGCAGAATATCTATGCCCATCCCTGCATTTGCACAACTTCCAGAATATATAAGACATAGGATATCCAGGTAAGGTTGGGTCCTCCCCCTCCTGGACCTCCCCCTCCCCTGTGATGGGACAGCAGAGGAGCCAAGGTCTACCCGAGGACCCTGAACCCGGGCCAGGCACTGCTGCATGTTCCTGCCTTCTTCCCAGTAGCATACATGTCAGGACCCTCTGGGCAATGCAGCTGCCAGGCAGCGACCCATGGCCACCGCCAAGACCTCCAAACGGCCCCACTCACAACCGCCAGTAGCCCCCCCCCCGGAAAACCCAAGCACCTCCAGAGAGGGGCAACGGCCCCCAGTCCCAGACCCCCTCAGTGAACCCACCTCCATGGAACATCCGTATACTCCAAACTCAGACCCTCTACCCCCTCACCCACATCATCCCGCAGGGCAATATCAATGGTCCCCCATCATCGCTATGTGATGGAACCGATCAAAGGAGCCCAAAGAGATTGATTTGAAGTGGAAGCAGAGGCTAAATTACGTGTAATACGATCTAACAAAAGATTTCTATACTGGTTAATGCAGAGAGTTTCTCTATTTTTCCAATTCAAGAGGATAGTTTTCTTAGCGATGCATATGGCAGTCAGAACCACGTGAACCAAAGATGTTTCAATTGGGACATCATCCAGGTTTCCCAGTAAACAAAGAGAGGGGGAAGTTGGGATATGACATTTTAGACACTGACTGATCTTCCAATACACTACCCCAAAATTCCTGGACAGATGGACAGGACCACAGTGCGTGAATGTAATTGTCAGGAATGTTGTTTGTGCAGTGTGTACAGGTGTCAGATGACACAAACCCCATCTTGAACATCCGTTGACCTGTATAGTGTACTCTGTGTAGAATTTTGTACTGAATTAATTGTAAATTGGGGTGCCTGATCATTTTAAAAGTTTTTAAACAAGTTTGGGACCAGAAGTTCTGGTCAAAGTTGACTGATAGATCCACCTCCCATTTTTCAATAGGGATTGCAATTTTATCGTCTATTTTGGACAGTGTCTTATAAACTTTAGACAGTAGTTTGGGGGGTTTGAGATTATAGAAGTCAATACCCTTGGTGGTGTTTGAAATTCTATTTTATTGAGCTTAAACTTTTGTTTGACTACAGATTTAATTTGGTGATATTCTAAAAAGCTATTCTTATCCATTCCAAATTGGGAAACTATTCGGTTAAATGGGATGAAGTCCAATCCTTCATATATGTGTTCCAGGTATAGGAATCCTTTATTTTTCCAGTCCGGAAGGTTGATCATTTGGTTATTTAGCAAAATATCAGGATTATTCCAGATAGGAGTGCATCTGCATGGTACTAGTGAAGACTGTCATTTTTAGATACTCCCACAATGCTGTCAGAGAGGCGCTGATACTAATACTTTTGAAGCTTTCATGTTTTCTTATGCTTGAGCTAATAAATGGTAAGTCTGAAAGCTCTATAGTATTGCAAAGTGTCTGTTCTATATCTAACCAGGACTCATCTAGTGAGTTATCTTGCAACCATCTTGGTATATATTGCGGCCTGTTGGCTAAGAAATAACAATCAAAGTTGGGTAAATCCAGTCCTCCTCTGTCTTTTGTCTTCTGAAGCATTTTTAAGCTAATTCGTGGAGGTTTATCCTGCCAAAGGAATTTAGTAATTGAGAAGTCCAGAGATTTAAACCAGTTTGTTTGGGATCATCGAAAATAAGTAATTTATTCTGGGTAAGACCATCATTTGAATTGTAGCAACCCTCGCCATGAGTGATATCGGTAAGGATTTCCATCTTGCAAGATCATCTTCCACTTTCTTTAAAAGTGGGATGTAGTTTAGTTTGGTTAGATCTGCCAACTTGGGACAGACATTAATTCCCAGGTATGTGATATTCCCTGACTCTAATTGTGTATTGTAACGTGAGGAAATATGGGTTTTCTATCACAAAGGTGGACTGGACGCAGCTAGGTCAAAGCTGGGTCATTGAGAACTTTCACCCACAGATTAAGTCCTGAACGCCAGCGAGTCTGGGAGGAAACCATAACATCAGCCACCTGCAGTCTACCAGAAGATGTGTTTACTTGAGTTGTACCCAGACCAAGTCAAAACATAAAATTTAAACTTCTTTTTCTTGATTTTAATGTTAAAATAACCATTATCATTTTGCTCATTATAAATGTGTTTAATCAAATGAATGACTATTATGCTTTGGGGTAATTATAATGGATTAATGAATCCATTCTTAAATAGTGTTGAGAATGTTTGGTACTGACCTTCACACTCAAGCACACAAACATTCACACACACCCACACACACCTTCCCACAGTAAAATCCAGACACATTTGATGACGCACATGTTTTGCTTTGAGAAGAGAGAGTTTTTTGGTAAGTTTCAGTCTTTTGATTCAGTTCGTGTTGGGCCACGAGAGAGAGAGGACTTGTGAACAACCGCTAACGGGGAACGGAGCCCATGGGCTCAATCCCCCCCCCTTCTCTCANTACCGAGTCTTTTGATTTCTGAGTGAATTAACTTAAGAAAGCGCGTCGACAAAACGCTTTACCATCAACGTGTACCGAGGACAACTCTGGACCGGGTCGCAGCGCATCTTTGTCTTCTCTGCCAGCCAAGGTGCCCTGGATGAAACATCCTAAGGTGACGCCCCGGGTCCAACAGAGGGTCCGATTTTCGGTGAGGCAAAACACGACAGATAGCGTTTTGATGCATCTTTTCCACTAAACCTAAGTTTATTCAAACCATCACTTTTCACTCAGACACCTGTTTCTTCCTGAAGCAAAATCAGATGCACACACGCATCCAACTCATCTCATATCACTCTCACAACTCAACATTCTCAATCTTCATAAATTCACCAGAAGGTCTATTTGAGCAATAACAGCATATCAACTGTTAAAAGGATTGTCCCACAAAGTTACCAATGTTGATTGTATTTCCTGTTTGTCAATTTCAAAATCATTAGTTTAATTTGAAGAATTAAAACTTTTAAACATCAAACTGGTTTCCTCATTGAACTGAAACACAGACACTCAGATATTATTGGCAGTTTATGGATGAAAACAACCTTTGAGTCTTCTGAACAATATAAAATTTGGTTATTGATTTATTAAAATTAATATTCCGAATTAATACGTAGCATGGTTCCTCTTTCATAAAAGAGTATAAAACCATAACGCTACAGTATTCAGCAAATTGACAAAAGAGAAATTAATTGGTAGAACTGTGGATTTTAACCAGTTTATTGAGTAATCTGAAACTCTTGAAAAAGAGTTTATCAGTCCTACTGAATGGGAGAGAGAGGATTGAGAATTCTGGAGAAAGAGTAAAACATCATCTGCATAAAGACTGATCTTATGTTCTATTTTCTTACATTCTATCCCTTTAATATCTGTTGTTTGCCTAATTGCTGCCACTAATGGTTTGATAAAAATAGCAAACAGTGAGGGGGAGAGTGGGCATCCCTGCCTGGTCCCCCTCTGAAGACAGAAGCTAGCTGATATTTGTTCGTTTGTCCTGACACGTGCTTTTGGTTAATTGTATAATGTTTGTAGCCAGTTTATGAAGAAGTTCCCAAAACCAAATGTATGTAAAGTTGCAAATAAGAACTTCCAGTTAACTCTATCAAAAGCCTTTTCTGCTTCTAGAGATAATATACTAGTTTCAATGTTTCTACTGTAAGAGAAATCTATCAAATTAAGTAATCTACGCGAGTTTGTGGATGACTGTCTTCCCTTAATGAAACCAGTTTGGTCAGGGTGTATTATGAAGGGGGTTACCTTCTCTAATCTTTTTGCCAGGGCTTTACAAATTATTTTGAGATCAACATTAATAAGAGAAATTGGGCGATAGCTGGTAGGAAATGCAGGGTCTTTGCCTGGTTTTAACAAGAGACTAATATTGGCTGAATTCATGTTTGACTGTAATCTGCCGCNACGGCCCCCAGTCCCAGACCCCCTCAGTGAAACCACCTCCATGGAACATCCGTATACTCCAAACTCAGACCCTCTACCCCCTCACCCACATCATCCCGCAGGGCAATATCAATGGTCCCCCATCATCGCTATGTGATGGAACCGATCAAAGGAGCCCAAAGAGATTGATTTGAAGTGGAAGCAGAGGCTAAATTAAGTGTAATACGATCTAACAAAAGATTTCTATACTGGTTAATGCAGAGAGTTTCTCTATTTTTCCAATTCAAGAGGATAGTTTTCTTAGCGATGCATATGGCAGTCAGAACCACGTGAACCAAAGATGTTTCAATTGGGACATCATCCAGGTTTCCCAGTAAACAAAGAGAGGGGGAAGTTGGGATATGACATTTTAGACACTGACTGATCTTCCAATACACTACCCCAAAATTCCTGGGCAGATGGACAGGACCACAGTGCGTGAATGTAATTGTCAGGAATGTTGTTTGTGCAGTGTGTACAGGTGTCAGATGACACAAACCCCATCTTGAACATCCGTTGACCTGTATAGTGTACTCTGTGTAGAATTTTGTACTGAATTATTTGTAAATTGGGGTGCCTGATCATTTTAAAAGTTTTTAAACAAGTTTGGGACCAGAAGTTCTGGTCAAAGTTGACTGATAGATCCACCTCCCATTTTTCAATAGGGATTGCAATTTTATCGTCTATTTTGGACAGTGTCTTATAAACTTTAGACAGTAGTTTGGGGGGTTTGAGATTATAGAAGTCAATACCCTTGGTGGTGTTTGAAATTCTATTTTATTGAGCTTAAACTTTTGTTTGACTACAGATTTAATTTGGTGATATTCTAAAAAGCTATTCTTATCCATTCCAAATTGGGAAACTATTCGGTTAAATGGGATGAAGTCCAATCCTTCATATATGTGTTCCAGGTATAGGAATCCTTTATTTTTCCAGTCCGGAAGGTTGATCATTTGGTTATTTAGCAAAATGTCAGGATTATTCCAGATAGGAGTGCGTCTGCATGGTACTAGTGAAGACTGTCATTTTTAGATACTCCCACATTGCTGTCAGAGAGGCGCTGATACTAATACTTTTGAAGCTTTCATGTTTTCTTATGCTTGAGCTAATAAATGGTAAGTCTGAAAGCTCTATCGTATTGCAAAGTGTCTGTTCTATATCTAACCAGGACTCATCTAGTGAGTTATCTTGCAACCATCTTGGTATATATTGTGGCCTGTTGGCTAAGAAATAACAATCAAAGTTGGGTAAATCCAGTCCTCCTCTCTCTTTGGTCTTCTGAAGCATTTTTAAGCTAATTCGTGGAGGTTTATCCTGCCAAAGGAATTTAGTAATTGAGGAGTCCAGAGATTTAAACCAGTTTGTTTGGGATCATCGAAAATAAGTAATTTATTCTGGGTAAGACCATCATTTGAATTGTAGCAACCCTCGCCATGAGTGATATCGGTAAGGATTTCCATCTTGCAAGATCATCTTCCACTTTCTTTAAAAGTGGGATGTAGTTTAGTTTGGTTAGATCTGCCAACTTGGGACAGACATTAATTCCCAGGTATGTGATATTCCCTGACTCTAATTGTGTATTCAGCAAATTGACAAAAGAGAAATTAATTGGTAGAACTGTGGATTTTAACCAGTTTATTGAGTAATCTGAAACTCTTGAAAAAGAGTTTATCAGTCCTACTGAATGGGAGAGAGAGGATTGAGAATTCTGGAGAAAGAGTAAAACATCATCTGCATAAAGACTGATCTTATGCTCTATTTTCTTACATTCTATCCCTTTAATATCTGTTGTTTGCCTAATTGCTGCCACTAATGGTTCGATAAAAATAGCAAACAGTGAGGGGGAGAGTGGGCATCCCTGCCTGGTCCCCCTCTGAAGACAGAAGCTAGCTGATATTTGTTCGTTTGTCCTGACACGTGCTGTTGGTTAATTGTATAATGTTTGTAGCCAGTTTATGAAGAAGTTCCCAAAACCAAATGTATGTAAAGTTGCAAATAAGAACTTCCAGTTAACTCTATCAAAAGCCTTATCTGCTTCTAGAGATAATATACTAGTTTCTATGTTTCTACTGTAAGAGAAATCTATCAAATTAAGTAATCTACGCGAGTTTGTGGATGACTGTCTTCCCTTAATGAAACCAGTTTGGTCAGGGTGTATTATGAAGGGGGTTACCTTCTCTAATCTTTTTGCCAGGGCTTTACAAATTATTTTGTGATCAACATTAATAAGAGAAATTGGGCGATAGCTGGTAGGAAATGCAGGGTCTTTGCCTGGTTTTAACAAGAGACTAATATTGGCTGAATTCATGTTTGACTGTAATCTGCCGCTCTCTTCGATTTCCCTCACCATTCTGAAAAATGTTGGAGCCAGAATGATCCTGAATTCTTTGTAGAACTCTGCTGGAAACCCATCTGGACTTGGAGCCTTCCTATTAGGCATGGATTTAAGGGCTAGACGCCATGTTTCTTTCTGGCTGGCTCTGGGCCCTGCGTCTGTCAATGGCATAACTTTAGATTATTGGCTGGACGTACGACTTACGGAAGTTATGTCACCACATTCAATAACATTTAGGCAAAAAGAACCACTAATTTAATAACAAAACTGCTAAACTCTTTCCAAAACATATGTGAAATAACAGAATCAAAACAGCAATGTAATATATTTTGGCCAAGCAGTATAGCCGTAGTATGATGACATCATTGGCACATGCAGGCATAGATATCTTATATAATATTAGCTAGATCCCCTAACTGGGAGTCGACAGCATCCTTACACGGCGGCCATCTTACTTTGGACAGCTAACCGTTCTCTAGCTGAGGGTGAGTGCACGGCTCAAATAAAAATACTTATAATTCCATGAAATATTAACGGATTTACAAACGGTTTGCCTTATTACAAACCGTATGATACATAGACTTGAGGCGGGATACTTAAATGTTGAAATTACAGCTATTTTGAAACATGACATAATTCTGAACAATGTGTCCCAGCTAAGCTATTTTGTGGGTTAGGTTGAGAGAGAGACCACAATCAATATTTTCATAGGGTTCATATGGTTCAATAAAACTAAGAAGTGTATAGAAACCTATTGTTTGTCTAAATGGCTGTCTCGGTGGATGTTTTAGTGTTTATTAGCTGTCTAACTTGGCTTAGAGAAGACGAGGCTGCCGTGGCTGCGCCGCTTAGCTACAATGTTTTTACCTCAGTGGAAGCTGAGGGTAAAATTGCCCTCGTTTTCCAGGCGGCTTCCTTTGTTAAAAAATGTAAAAAACTTAGACTGAAGTACATTAAAATAGCGGAAATTGCTGGCTTTGTTTTTACAGAAATACACGTGAAACACAACAAGCATGTATGACTTTTGTGCTGCCTATGGATGCTCTAATAGACAATGTCTTCAATCACAACAACATGGGATCACCTTTCATTCGTAAGAATTAACAATAACAAACATTCAGTTGTGTTAGGCTGATAAGTCTCTGTCATCTGCTTTGCTTTTAACTGCTTATTAGAAATAACAGTGATGGCAAAGTTTAAGATCCATCAGCTAACTGTGATTATAAAAAGTTAAATTGCTTGAATTCAAGATTTCTTGGTTAATCAATCATTGCATGTTTCTGTCTTGACACCTTTTGTTTAACTATTGTTTGTCTTATGTTCTTGTTAAAGGAAAAGGCTGTAAACTATTTACAATGATTTATAAAGCTGCCTACATTTTGTCACTTGTTTAAGATTTCCCAAAGATGGAGAAAGGAGGCGGCAGTGGGAAGTTGCCCTAAGAAGTGTCTGCAATCTTCCTCAGAGCTGACGCACAGTGGCGTCACAATAAAAACTGTCAGCAAGGTAAAAAAAAACCTTCCCCGTGTTTCAAAAAGAACCTAAAAATGCAGTCAGAAGAAAAACACAAAATATGTTTGTAGTCTTCTGAAAAACTGCTGGCTCATCAAATCCCCCTGATAAATAAATACAATGAATAAATTCCACACTTACTAATCATGATTACTTGTTTGTCTTTAGGTAGTCAAACTATAGTTCTTGTCTGATTTCTCACCTGACTCCATGTTGTTCTATAGGCCTATGTAAAGTATAAAGGCAACCACACTGTCCAGTTACATAATTGTAATTTCAGGATTTGCTGCGCGGCAAGCCATGACCAAGCTGTCCTGTCTGCCGTGCTAGCCTGGTGATGGATGCTGCATCTGCCTGTGATGACCAGAGCTACCATTTGCTGACTCTGAAGAACAACGGGGGTCTTGTGGTCCCATCTGAAGGTACTGTGAGGGTCATCAGAGCAACAGAGTGGGCAATTCGCTAGGCATCAGTAAGCAGACAATCACAGCCCATCAAATCACTGGAGGTTTTCTACATTGTGCGCAAGAGGATCGGGTCAGAGGATGTCTTTTTGCTTGGGGAGCGCATCAGTGAGACACAGTACAGAATTGTCTCACTCCCATACACTGTTGACATCTATTGTCTCCCTGTTCTTTAAGCTGAGGATGCACCACATTGCAAGATTAGCAACTCTTAGCTTTTAGTGTGACAGTGAGAAAAAGAAGCTCACAAAAGCTGTTCTTTTCAAAGGTCACTAGGAAACCATAATGTGCTTTAGCATCTGTCTTAGATCTGTTATTTTTATAATCAAAAACATATATAATCTGCAATAAACACATTTTCCATAACTATCAGTCTGTCATTCATTTACTCTTTAATTTTTGAAGTGTTTATTTAGCCCTTTACTCATAATTATCCCAGTTTTCTCTTCTCAAACTTTCATTTTAAATGGGTTGCAGGCTGAAAGTGGAAATTAATATAAATGATTATAATAACCTGCCAAAGCAAGTACATATTATGTTCATATTACTTGCAAATATTAAAGTCAAAGTAAATAAAATATATTCTGTATATCTTCAATTGTCTTTTTATAAAATATTTTCTCAGTCATTGAGGTTCTAGTTGTTTTTGTCATGATCCGCCCCAGGCTCCCTGACTGTGTCTCTCCTGCCCTGATTAGCCTAATTGTTCTCACCTGTCCCTGATTGCTCTGCCCATGTGTTCCTGATTCCCTTGTGTATTTATACCTCCCTCCTTGTTGCTGTCTTTGTCGGTTCATTGTCGTTTGTGCATGTTCGTTCGTCCTGTTGCTCCCAGTCTACGATTAAACATCTTTTTTATTTTTTCCTCCGTCTGCCTGATCTTCTGCCTCCTGAAACCCACCGCCACACATGGTCTGACATCTCCACCCGCAGAACATGACAGTTTTGTTTTTTGGACTGGGTGTTTTTACTTAAAATTTTGTTTTATGCTTCTGTGTATTTATTTTTATGTTTTTGTTTTATCATTGTCTGTAAATTAAATCAGGTATTTGAGGTTTTTATTTATAAGTTGATATGGTAAGTTATAAGGTATCTTAACTTATATTTATAAGTTGACCTCAGTTTACAAACTACAGCTAGTTCATCAGAAGCAGCTCTTGTTGACATTAAAACGGTAAGTCTATGGGAAATTGACAGGATAGGGTAAAACGGCTGGAAAGTGAAGTGAAATAAGGAGAGTTTCATGCTAAAACTGATATATTTCATAGCCACGTTACTAATGTTTCTAAACCCAGTGTTAGAGGAGGGCAGCTGTCCGAAGTAAGATGGCCACCGCGTACGGATGTCAGGGTCCATTAACGAAGAGCGCGGGAGGGATCTAGCTAATAAATGATATCTATGGGTGCAGGACCCTGAGCAGATCCAGAAACTACAATGCTGGAATCAGCATTGCCTTCTCTCGATGGAATTAACTGAAGGACCATGAAAGTCTGAGGAGTCACGCCGAGGTAGCATGCTTTCTGCTCCACAGGTAACAACATTTACTGTGTTTTTTTTAAACTAGCTTTAGTAATGGTGTAAAACTACCCTTTAATGCACATATATCAGACTCAAGGCCCGCAGGCCAGATGCGGCCCGCGGAGCATTTTTATGTGGCCCGCGAGATAAATATAAAAAATATATTAAAACTGGCCCGCTGGCAGATTTTACCGCAAACACCAACTCCCATGATGCTTTGCGGCGTGAGCGCGGAGCCGACGCACCCCCTCCTTTGTGTTTTTTCCAGCGCCTGCTGCCGGTGTGCAGCTCCGCTGTCTCGGACAAACTACACTCCTCTCACTCAGCGCCGAGTTCACTCAGCTATTTTCTGACGTTGAAGCCCAGAAACGGAGATTCTAGCCGCTCAGTAACGTGTTCACCACTGAAAGAGAAAGTTTTCCAACTAACTTCCAGACAGAGCCGATATAACTCCAGCGAACAGCGACACGCTCAAACCAGCACGGCTCTGTGGTTGTGTTTCCTCCCCGACACACAACAACGTGGCCAAGCTGCTCAGACATGTTCAGCAGCACAAACCTATGTGAGCACCTGTTGTCATCTAATGTTGTCATTATTATGATGAAGATGAACAAAACAACAGGAGTCTCCTCCTCAGCTCAGATCAACCCCATGATGCAGGTATCTGGCTGGAACAGGTGAGCATCACAGTAAACCAGTGGAGCAAACTGAGCTTTAAATATGTTGGTTTTATGCTCTTTCTCTGCTCCAAAACATGAAAGTTAACAGGTGAGATGTTGCATTTTCATTTAAGATAAAATAATATTTTTATTTTGTTGTTGGCCCGTGAGAAAAGATTTAACCTACAGTAAACAGGAAGTGGAAAGGCTGCAGATAGATGAATAGAATAGAAAATCCCTTTATTGTTCCTCAGTGGGGAAAGCTAGACTTCACAGCAGCGATGACACGTATTACAGGAGAAAAAAAGCAGAATAAAAATAAGAAAAATGAATAAATAAGTAAACATAAATCCTGAATAGATTTTAAAAACGCTGATTATACCACAAGTAATGAATACCACTGATGCCTTTTAATTAAAACTGGCTTGCTCGTGTGTAATTTGGTTATTCCACATTCAGTGTTAATGCAGAAATATGTTTGTTTCCAAATTTAAAGGTTCAAAATTGCATATATGTTGATAAAGAAAATGTGCAAATTTGCCGTCAATTTTTCAAAAAATATTAAGTTTGGCCCTCGACTCCATCCCAGAGTTTCATTTCGGCCCCGTGTGAGTTTGAGTTTGACACCCCTGCTGTAATGTGTTTATGTACTGCCCCTAGCGCCAGGAAACTACACACTGCTTTAAACAATTTTAGAAAACTCCTATGCTAAATTTGTGTCACAATAACTCAGTACATGCTTATCAATCTAAACCTTCCTCTGCCATAATTATAGAACAGTTTGAGTGCTTTCTTTAATTTACCAGTGGTTTAAAGAATCACAAAACAAGATAAACATGCTGCTTAGAAGACAAGAAGGTCACAAGGGGGCATATTATTAATTTGATTGACTGAAAAATGTGACAAAACATGTACAGACTGGAGTTCTGATGAAAAGTGGATCATTAAAACAATGTTATGTGTTTATGAATTTGGTGAGCTGCAGGAAATTGTTGCATTTGGAGCTTATCATCTGTCAGTAGCTCTGCTAGGTCACATGACAAAAGATTAAGAGGACATATTATTACAAATGAGCCTTTTGATTAGATAGAACTTTTCTGTATAAATCATTGTTTTT
This sequence comes from Nothobranchius kuhntae, assembly GCA_006942095.1. Classification (NCBI taxonomy): domain Eukaryota; kingdom Metazoa; phylum Chordata; class Actinopteri; order Cyprinodontiformes; family Nothobranchiidae; genus Nothobranchius; species Nothobranchius kuhntae. The sequence goes on from SSNQ01034247.1 coordinate 427,152, forward strand.
ATTTTTGGCCAATCCTAGCTTGGGGTGTGGTAAATGCTGCCAATGAATGAGAAGCAAATGAAGGATAAAAGCCAACACTTTCCCCAAAACAGCTCTATGGGATAATGTGTTTTCTCTTTCAGTCACAATTTCATCAGCACAAATGAGCACTAACTATGATATTAGCCCTAAGTAATGTCTGTTGAGGCCACAGTAACATTTACCAGGGATTGTGAGTCTTGCAGAGTGGGAGCTCATGTAGGTGAATGGGTTCAGCCAAATGCGCTGAGAGGAGAATTTCAGAACAAAGCATGCAAAAGTGCTCAAACCATCAGCACATAAATTAGACATGTTATTAGTAACAGGTACTTATGAAATATGAAAATATGCACAAACACTCAGCACAAAACAGAGTTTGCACACACCTGTGCAGATGCAACAGAAAGCATGGGGGACGCTTGTTCCCATTTAGTGGAAAAAGGTTAGGCTTGTTACCAATTGTGATATTAATTCATTATGAGGGAGAATTATGGGCCATTCCCATCTGTACCGGGTCGGCCCGGGCCGGGTAGCGTAGGTTGTTTACATATCTGGGTGGCCTGGTATTTTTCCGGACCAACCAAGGCTCATTCTCAGCCCTCTTCTTGAGGGGGTCTGCTTCAGGCCGACCAGGGCCAACACACCCACTGCTGACAGCAAATTCACACCTTCCATTAGAGCAAGCCTCTGATTGGTGGGTAGAATCAGCCCACATGGACTTAAGGCAAGGATGTGTGGAATCAACCGGGCCAGGCTGGGGCCGACTGGGGCTACCCGGCCCGGGCCGACCCGGTACAGATGGGAATGGCCCATTAGACCTTGATCCCTGCTGCTGCCCAAAATCCAGTCAGGCTGTAAATGAGGCAGAAAGAATTAGCAAACTTTAAAGCAAAGACTTTAAATGTGATTTTTTTTACACCTTCACATCAGGAAGTGACTGCTTCGTTGTTAGATACAGATTCCAGTTGTTCACTCCTTCATGCACGTGTCCTTTCCAACTACAAATATACTCATGATCAAAGCATGTATGGTAACTTGTGAAATATTTATCAGACTATTTTCTTATTTCAAGCTAAATTTTCATTATAGTGCTTCAGCACGGACCTGGATCTGTGGATATTTAGCCCTCTGTTGTCAAGAAGAAAAAATGTTATGTTATTTTTTTGCCAATTTGTTGATGGTTCTATTTGTTTTTAATGCAGGGAATGAAAAAGTATAAATATTTAAAGTATAAATACTGACTAGTACTGAAAAAGTAGCCTGTCTCTTTCCCTCCCTGTCTTAAATTTGTCTAAAGGAACAGCTAATGACTGAAGAGGAGACTATTGGCACTGCGACATGACCAGACATCTGTCAAACATGATAAATTGTAGGTCCAGTGACGCCCCAACTTGTGTTTTTTAACCCACTTCACTTCCAGCAAGTATATAATGCATCCAGAACTGACGAGGACTGCAGCTCTTAAAAGACACTATAAAAGAGAACAGATAAAATATCCTAGAAACCTCCGCTCTCATTTTCTTTATCGTCCTGCATCAAGGGAAAAATCTTTTCTGGAACCCCTCTAAGCCATTTTATGACAGCTAATTAATAGAATGACGAGTGCTACTTTGCTATGATGTGATCTTGAAAGATTAAAGATGAAAGATGAGATTATGTTTCTAATAATATAATTTTATTTTGCTCATGTTTCACACCTTACTTATTTCATGTGTTAAACTGTGAAAGAAGGAGGCCATCACCAACAAAACTAAGACGTTTCACAATGGATAACCTGACAGTAAACACACGTGACACTTTCTTTTCTTCCATTTTAATGCAAGACATCAAACTAATATTTTAGACACAATTTAAAGGAGCAGAGGAATTATTTGAACACTTGAGAATTTTTGATTTATTGGTGCACATGAATCTTTAATGCAACAATCTATACTTGTAGTACCTTTACTAGGTGAACCAGTTTGAACTTTACAGTAATTGATTTTACACATCCTCTATAAATCAGCTAAGCGTAGGTTAGGTAAAAGCGGGAGCAAAATGGAAACCACTGGTGAAGTGCACTCTGAGAAAAGGTCGAGCATAATTTGTTTGCACAAAGAAGGCAGTTTAAAAAAACTATATTGTAGTGGAATATAGTTGTATATTCTTACACTTTTTATTAGGTCCAGATAATATAATCAGAAGAGGTTGTTTTTACTTCAGGGAGTTTTACTTAAACACTTTGTATTGAATTAGAGACAAGAAAAGAGAAACTTGGGATCATTTAAGCATCTTTAATTTCTATAATTATAAATTCAAACAATCATCCAGGACTAACTCTCTATGATGGATGCATATGGATTTGAATGTTGAAGTGTTGGTGTGTGTGTGTGTGTTCAGAATCTCCAGGCTGAGGCAGGCGGATCTGGGTGTCAGATGTTTTAACTAGGAACCACGAGGACTTCAGAAGCTCATGACATGAAACGCCATCCTGCCGAGTCTACGTACCATGTGGAGTCTCCCGTGGTCAGATCAGGAATGTCAGGTCCTTGGACCTCCTTGGTACTGGACTGATGAAACAGTGTTGCAGCACGACAAAACCCGTCTACGGATAGCTCCCGGCAGTAGTGGCAGGTCTCAGCGCGTTCAGCTTTTATTTTGAAGGAACCGTCGTCTTGTTGTTCAAACGACAGAATTTCCAGCTTGACAGTTCTCAGCTTAAAAGTAGAAAAATACAGCTGGCCAGTCTGTAATCTCCTTTAGCGATGATGATTTGAGAGCTGGTTGAAACTACGTTGAGTCTATGATGTAACTCCGTTGGAGCTGAGAGGGAACTCAGATGGAACTGAAGTTAAAATGGCGTTGCTCTGTTTTATTAACTTAGTTGTTTATAATTCTTAGCCAATCGGAGTGGACAGATTAAATAAACACTCCAGATTCTGCCCCGCAACAGACCGGAGGTTCTGATTGGAATGAGCGAACAATGTGTCATGATGTTTACCTTATGGGAATCAGAGTGTCTGGCATAGTTAGTCCTGTTATTCAATAAACACATAAATCATTACATTGATTTCACAGATCAGTCACCTGATTATTGTTGACTAACATTGTCGCGTACACGTCCCATTTGTCGGTTCCGTTAAAACCCCGTTTCGTTAGAACTTATGAGACTGTGCATCTTTCAGGGTTCGGTGGGGATGTCGGTGAGTTTTATTGTACTAGACCCTGGATTATGGACTTCCTAAGTAAGATTCATATCTTTTATTTTAAAGGTGAAATGATATGTAAGACTTTTCCTTTGTAGTAGCCCACTTCTTTTTAAGCAATCCCATTATCTTTGGTTTAGATACTGGGGACGAAGCCCACCGGGAGGCCGGCCCGGGTGGCAATTATTTGGGTTATTTGGATTAATTGCGCCCCTATCAGCTTATGTGGGTGGTTGGTAACTATAAAACGATTCCTGTTAGTTGATCAGGCTAACATAGATTTATCAATTTATTTAATTAATCCAACCCTCCAGCTGATAGAGACTTTTTCAACTTGCGAATCAGAGCCAAAATTAACCACTAATGTTCTGGTTTTCTCATCCTTAAGACAACTCGTTACTCGCGGGTGAGGGAAGAGGCAAGCTCCTCTTATCTTAAGGTTTCTTTATATTAATTCGTCACAAACCGTAAAGTAAGTCCTGATAATTCAGGAACCTACAATTAATATGCTTACCTCTGTGCAATTAATGGTCAGGGCCCCAACCGTGAAGCTTTAGAGAAAACCTGAAAGAATCAGGATTATATTTCTTTTTCAAAAAAGTTTATTACAAAATCAAAAAATACAAAAATGGATAAATATAAAAACAACCGCTTCCCCCAAGGAGGAATTAGTTCTAATGATTGATTATGAAATAAGGAGTTGATTTACGCCAACTCGGTTCTTCTGAGAATCGCCCCAAACTTCTCCCTCAGCCTCCGTCCCCCGTCCAAGAGGACGGAGGCTGGCCTCTCAAAATCCTCTCTGTCTTTTCCTGTTGTTTGCCCCAGCTGCTGTCGAATTCCCCCAGCTCTCTCAGAGCTGCTCTTTTATACCCTTCCTGGGCCAGCTTAGGCAAGGTAAAAGGCACATATCATTACCTCATGACAGAGAGGTCATGGGGTCATTTACCAGACACACACTTTTTAGCTCAACACAAGACATTTGGTATCATTATCACTTCATGCAGCATTCACATGAGGGCACAAATCGTTACATGCAGCACTCTTCATGAGAGCACAGGTCATAAATCTTCATGTTTGTAGCAAATTGTAGGTCTTCCTTCAGCATTCCTGGGAGAACTCCTGGGTCCAAACGGGCTGTCTTCACTCTGCTCCAATCCTTCTTTTCCCGCCAGAGGTGGATCCAGGGGTGGGGCCAGGGGTGGAACCAGGGGTGGAACCAGAGAAACCAGCCTGCCTCTTGACCTTTTGCCTAGTTCTGTCCCCGACAGCAAGTTCTGAACTCTTGTCCTTCTGACCCTTGTGTGACCCTTGTTTCTGACCACTGTTTCTGAGTCTTGACCTGTTGGAACTTGCTACAACATTTGTTTTGAACTTTATTAGAAGTAAAGTTCTTTGATTAATTAATGAAAAGCGTTCTTCGTCCTTCATCTGTCTTCTTTCCTGGAATGTAAACCAAAAGCAAGCACACGACCGTGGCAATTCGTGCACACTGTTACTGTGGAAAAGGGCAGCTGTTAAGGGCAGAAAATAGCTTGTTCATAAAGCTACAATATCTTTTTGTCCACAAGTGTGTAGGTTGTCATAAAGATCAGAAGCACACAGGCACACCAGTGAGCTATTGCAACTCTCTTTTAAAAAGATACCATTTTGTTGCCTTATAACACAACAAATATCTCTCATTTTCAAAGAACGGAGAAAGTGGGTTTGCCAAAACCTTCAGCCTCAACTAGGGGCGAGAATAAAAACCGCTTCTTATTCAGAAACGGTTTCTGCTGTTTCAGTTCCTAAGAATATTTTGCCGTTTTTACAAATGATTCCCTTATCAATTATAAATGGCACGAATGACGTCACCACACACGTTGCGTAGCTTAAGCAAGCTACGTTACGTAGCATATTTACTCAGCAGGAAATGGTGCCTAAACGGCACAGATGTTTAAAAGCTGGGTTATACTTTACAAGAAAGGGTGACAACAGGGAAACTTGTAATACTTGCAAAGTAGATATTTCATCAAAAAAAAAGGAAATGCAAAAGCATTTGTGCACAAAATACTCTAAAACTTTAAGTGAATGTTGTGTTTTTGACCCACTCCAGACTGGTAAATGTTAATGCAGCAGCGGCAGCATTTGCACATCCTCTCCTGTTAATACTGCAGGTAACTAATCAGCTAACACTACCTATCATGTTAGTACCACATGACTCATGTACACACCTCCACACTAGCAGACTCTACCGACTAAAGTCTGACCTGTGGTGAGATTTAGCCTATTTTGCAAAAGCTACAGCACTAAATCATGCAAGATTATGACTGCCTTCACAGGGGGCATAAAAGAGAACATCGGGAAAGATATTTAAAAAGGATGCCAGGTACAATTGATTATTTATTATTTGGGTGATGGTGGCACAGGAGTTAAGTGCTCGCCTCGTAATCGGAAGGTTGCATGTTCCAGCCCCACTCAGTCTGTCACTGTGTCCTTAGGCAAGACACTTTACCCACATTGCCTGCTGGTGGTGGTCGGAGGGACCGGTGGTGCCAGTGCTCGGCAGCCTCACCTCTGTCAGTGTGCCCCAGGGCAGCTGTGGCTACATCGTAGCTCATTCCCACCAGTGTGTGAATGTGTGTGTGAATGGGTGAATGACTGATTGTGTTGTAAAGTGCCTTGGGGGGTTCCAGGACTCTAGAAGGTGCTATATCAAATACAGGCCATTTACCATTTATCATTAATAAACTGACCGTTATATTGCAGGAGACCATGGGCAATTAATTTTTTGACACCTATTGAACTACTCAGGAACATGATAACAGAATTGATAAGGAATCGTAGAGAGAGTCAACACTGCCTTTGATGTTGATAAGAATGACCAATTCCCGCCCTTAGCCTCAAGTGTAGAGTTTGGTCTCTGCAGTATGAATAAAAAAAGGTCAGAGAAACTTTAGAATATCAGGATCGCAAATGAGAAATAAATTTGAACTCTAAAGCACTCTTTTCTAAATGTATTTAACTGCAGTTATTTTACTGCGTAGTTGACCCAATCAGTTAAAATTGTCACGATGGTCGACTGGGTACGGGAGTTGAGCTTGGTTGGGATATTAGAAGGCTGGATTATTCTGTAGAGAACTCTGCTCATGGATTTCGAAGAAACGAGTGAAGAGCCGGTGTGGCGTCTTCCATGTATAGACTTGGGAGTGACGTGGAGAATGCCGGGAGTTCCTGCGAGGAGCATGCTGGGAAATGTGGTCCAAGATGGAGGCCGGTTAGCTGGGAGAGACCGGTCCGGGGGCTTGGGCTCTGACAGGACCCCCCGGTCCAGGGACGGCTCCAGAAGTCCTAGGGCGACTTCGGCGGTCCCAGAAGTCAGAGACGAGGGTAGGGTCCAAGATGGAGCGGGCCGGCTCCCAGGAGCGTTCCTCGGGGCCGTAGTCCGCCCAATCGACGAGATACTGCCAGCCCCGACCCCTGCGGCGAGCGTACAGGATGTGCCGGACGGTGTAGATGGGCTCACCGTCGAGGAAGCGGGCAGGCGGAGGCGCCGGAGCCGGAGGTGGAAGGAGGGAGGATTCCATGTAGGGCTTGAGCTGGGAGGTATGGAAGGTGGGATGGATGCGGAGACTCGCAGGCAACCGCAGCCGGTACGTGACCGGGTTGATGACCCTTTGCACGGGGTAAGGCCCGAGGAACCAGGGAGCGAGCTTCCTGGACCCGGCACGGACACGAAGGTCTGCCGTGGACACCCTGGAGCATAGGAGGGACCAGGACGGTGTCGGCGGAGATGTTGGTGAGAGTAACGGGCATTAGCTCGGGTTATGGAGGCCCGCGCCTTGATCCAGGTGTTCCTGCAGTGCCTCACCAGGGATTGAGTGGCCGGCACTGCAACTTCAGGTTCCTGGTGGGCAAAGACCGGGGGCTGGTAGCCATAACAGACTTCGAACGGGGACATCAGAGTGGCCGAGGAGGTGTGGAGATTGAGGGATAACTCAGCCCAGAGGAGGTACTTAGACCACTGCGAGGGTTGGGCCGAGACAAAGCAGCCGAGGTACCGACCCAGTTGTTGGTTTGCCCGCTCCGTTTGGCCGTTGGTCTGCGGGTGATAGCCCGAAGATAGGCTGACTGATGCTCCCAATAGATGACAAAAGGCCCTCCAGAACCAGGCTGTGAACTGGGGACCACAGTCCGAGACCACGTCGACAGGAAACTCATGGAGATGCACCACATTCTCCAGAAACAACTCAGCTGTGCGTCGGCCCAAGGGGAGGCCCGGAAGCGCGATGAAATGAACAGCTTTAGAAAACCGGTCAGTGACCGTCAGGATGGTATTAAGGTTGTTGACCGGTGGGAGTCCTGTGACGACGTCCAACCCCACATGGGATCAGGGGCGGCTGGGTACCGGAAGAGGTCTGAGGGTACCAACCGAGGCCTGGTTAGATGTCTGGGAGTGGGTGCAGACCTCACAGGCGCTCGTATAGTCCTTCACATCCCTCTCCATACATGGCCACCAGAGAGCTCGTTTGAGGAATCTAAGAGTTTGTGAGAAGCCCGCGTGGCCAGACAGGCGTGATGAGTGGGCCCAGGACAATGCCTTGCTGCGACAGGCCGTGGGGACGTAGAGCCGACCCGCGGGGGTCTCTGGAGGCGCGGGATCGTCCCGGAGGGCGTTTTGGATAGCCTTCTCCAGCGGCCACCTCAGGTGGGCCAAGAAACCATGCTCTGGGAGGATAGGTGCCGGCTCGGACGTGGGCGTTGGAGGTGTGAACTGGCGGGAAAGGGCGTCCGCCTTCTGGTTCTTTGTCCCTGGGTGGTAGGCGAGATGGAAGTCATAGGGCTCGAAGAAGAGGGCCCAGTGGGCCTGGCGAGGATTGAGCTGCTTGGCTGATCTGATGTGAGCCAGGTTCAGGTGGTCCGTCCAGATGGTGAACGGCTGAGTGGTGCCCAGAAGCCACTGCCCCCATTCCTCCAATGCCCATTTTATGGCCAGCAGCTCGCGATCCCCTACGCCGTACTTCTGATGGGTGGTGGAAAACTTCCTTGAGAAGTAGGTGCAGGGATGAAGCCTGTCGTCGGGCCCACCTTGGGACAAGATGGCACCAGCGCCGACATCCGAGGCGTCGACCTCGACCACAAAGGGGACTGCATGATCCGGATGGCGGAGGATAGGAGCCAACATGAAACGGGCGACTAGGTATTGGAAGGCCCAAATGGCATCTGGAGTTAGCCGGAACGGTTGGCGGGGAGGGCTTGGTTGGGTGAGGGAAGTGAGAGGTGCCACAATGGTGCTAAAGTCCTTAATAAAATGGCGGAAAAAGTTGCAGAAACCCA
>SSNQ01034247.1:435820-458174 GCA_006942095.1 Nothobranchius kuhntae
TAGGGGCGAGAATAAAAACCGCTTCTTATTCAGAAACGGTTTCTGCTGTTTCGGTTCCTAAGAATATTTTGCCGTTTTTACAAATGATTCCCTTATCAATTATAAATGGCACGAATGACGTCACCACACACGTTGCGTAGCTTAAGCAAGCTACGTTACGTAGCATATTTACTCAGCAGGAAATGGTGCCTAAACGGCACAGATGTTTAAAAGCTGGGTTATACTTTACAAGAAAGGGTGACAACAGGGAAACTTGTAATACTTGCAGATATTTCATCAAAAAAAAAAAAGGAAATGCAAAAGCATTTGTGCACAAAATACTCTAAAACTTTAAGTGAATGTTGTGTTTTTGACCCACTCCGGACGGGTAAATGTTAATGCAGCAGCGGCAGCATTTGCACGTCCTCTCCTGTTAATACTGCAGGTAACTAATCAGCTAACACTACCTATCATGTTAGTACCACATGACTCATGTACACACCTCCACACTAGCAGACTCCACCGACTAAAGTCTGACCTGTGGTGAGATTTAGCCTATTTTGCAAAAGCTACAGCACTAAATCATGCAAGATTATGACTGCCTTCACAGGGGGCATAAAAGAGAACATCGGGAAAGATATTTTAAAAGGATGCCAGGTACAATTGATTATTTATTATTTGGGTGATGGTGGCACAGGAGTTAAGTGCTCGCCTCGTAATCGGAAGGTTGCAGGTTCCAGCCCCACTCAGTCTGTCACTGTGTCCTTAGGCAAGACACTTAACCCACATTGCCTGCTGGTGGTGGTCGGAGGGACCGGTGGTGCCAGTGCTCGGCAGCCTCACCTCTGTCAGTGTGCCCCAGGGCAGCTGTGGCTACATCGTAGCTCATTCCCACCAGTGTGTGAATGTGTGTGAATGGGTGAATGACTGATTGTGTTGTAAAGTGCCTTGGGGGGTTCCAGGACTCTAGAAGGTGCTATATCAAATACAGGCCATTTACCATTTATCATTAAAAAACTGACCGTTATATTGCAGGAGACCATGGGCAATTAATTTTTTGACACCTATTGAACTACTCAGGAACATGATAACAGAATTGATAAGGAATCGTAGAGAGAGTCAACACTGCCTTTGATGTTGATAAGAATGACCAATTCCCGCCCTTAGCCTCAAGTGTAGAGTTTGGTCTCTGCAGTATGAATAAAAAAAAGGTCAGAGGAACTTTAGAACATCAGGATCGCAAATGAGAAATAAATTTGAACTCTAAAGCACTCTTCTCTAAATGTATTTTACTGCAGTTATTTTACTGCGTAGTTGACCCAATCAGTTAAAATTGTCACGATGGTCGACTGGGTACGGGAGTTGAGCTTGGTTGGGATATTAGAAGGCTGGATTATTCTGTAGAGAACTCTGCTCATGGATTTCGAAGAAACGAGTGAAGAGCGGGTGTGGCGTCTTCCATATATAGACTTGGGAGTGATGTGGAGAATGCCGGGAGTTCCTGCGAGGAGCATGCTGGGAAATGTGGTCCAAGATGGAGGCCGGTTAGCTGGGAGAGACCGGTCCGGGGGCTTGGGCTCTGACAGGACCCCCCGGTCCAGGGACGGCTCCAGAAGTCCCAGGGCGACCTCGGCGGTCCCAGAAGTCAGAGACGAGGGTAGGGTCCAAGATGGAGCGGGCCGGCTCCCAGGAGCGTTCCTCGGGGCCGTAGTCCGCCCAGTCGACGAGATACTGCCAGCCCCGACCCCTGCGGCGAGCGTACAGGATGTGCCGGACGGTGTAGATGGGCTCACCGTCGAGGAAGCGGGCAGGCGGAGGCGCCGGAGGTGGAAGGAGGGAGGATTCCACGTAGGGCTTGAGCTGGGAGGTATGGAAGGTGGGATGGATGCGGAGACTCGCAGGCAACCACAGCCGGTACGTGACCGGGTTGATGACCCTTTGCACGGGGTAAGGCCCGAGGAACCAGGGAGCGAGCTTCCTGGACCCGGCACGGACACGGAGGTCTGCCGTGGACACCCAGACCTTATCCCCTGGAGCATAGGAGGGACCAGGACGGTGTTGGCGGAGATGTTGGTGAGAGTAACGGGCATTAGCTCGGGTTATGGAGGCCCGCGCCTTGATCCAGGCGTTCCTGCAGTGCCTCACCAGGGATTGAGTGGCCGGCACTGCAACTTCGGGTTCCTGGTGGGCAAAGACCAGGGGCTGGTAGCCATAACAGACTTCGAACGGGGACATCAGAGTGGCCGAGGAGGTGTGGAGATTGAGGGATAACTCAGCCTAGAGGAGGTACTTAGACCACTGCGAGGGTTGGGCCGAGACAAAGCAGCCGAGGTACCGACCCAGTTGTTGGTTTGCCCGCTCCGTTTGGCCGTTGGTCTGCGGGTGATAGCCCGAAGATAGGCTGACTGATGCTCCCAATAGATGACAAAAGGCCCTCCAGAACCAGGCTGTGAACTGGGGACCACGGTCCGAGACCACGTCGACAGGAAACTCATGGAGATGCACCACATTCTCCAGAAACAACTCAGCTGTGCGTCGGCCCAAGGGGAGGCCCGGAAGCGCGATGAAATGAACAGCTTTAGAAAACCGGTCAGTGACCGTCAGGATGGTATTAAGGTTGTTGACCGGTGGGAGTCCTGTGACGACGTCCAACCCCACATGGGATCAGGGGCGGCTGGGTACCGGAAGAGGTCTGAGGGTACCAACCGAGGCCTGGTTAGATGTCTGGGAGTGGGTGCAGACCTCACAGGCGCTCGTATAGTCCTTCACATCCCTCTCCATACATGGCCACCAGAGAGCTCGTTTGAGGAACCTAAGAGTTCGTGAGAAGCCCGCGTGGCCAGACAGGCGTGATGAGTGGGCCCAGGACAATGCCTCGCTGCGACAGGCTGTGGGGACGTAGAGCCGACCCGCGGGGGTCTCTGGAGGCACGGGATCGTCCCGGAGGGCGTTTTGGATAGCCTTCTCCAGCGGCCACCTCAGGTGGGCCAAGAAACCATGCTCTGGGAGGATAGGTGCCGGCTCGGACGTGGGTGTTGGAGGTGTGAACTGGCGGGAAAGGGCGTCCGCCTTCTGGTTCTTTGTCCCTGGGTGGTAGGCGAGATGGAAGTCATAGGGCTCGAAGAAGAGGGCCCAGTGGGCCTGGCGAGGATTGAGCTGCTTGGTTGATCTGATGTGAGCCAGGTTCAGGTGGTCCGTCCAGATGGTGAACGGCTGAGTGGTGCCCAGAAGCCACTGCCTCCATTCCTCCAATGCCCATTTTATGGCCATCAGCTCGCGATCCCCTACGCCGTACTTCTGATGGGTGGTGGAAAACTTCCTGGAGAAGTAGGTGCAGGGATGAAGCCTGTCGTCGGGCCCACCTTGGGACAAGATGGCACCAGCGCTGACATCCGAGGCGTCGACCTCGACCACAAAGGAGACTGCATGATCCGGATGGCGGAGGATAGGAGCCAACATGAAACGGGCGACTAGGTATTGGAAGGCCCAAATGGCATCTGGAGTTAGCCGGAACGGTTGGCGGGGAGGGCTTGGTTGGGTGAGGGAAGTGAGAGGTGCCACAATGGTGCTAAAGTCCTTAATAAAATGGCGGAAAAAGTTGCAGAAACCCAGAAAACTCTGCAGTTGTTTCAGGCTTGTTGGGAGGGGCCAGTCTCTCACCGCCTGGACTTTCTGAGGGTCCATGGTTAGTCCTTGATCCGAAATCATGTAGCCCAGGAATGATACGGACCGCTGGTGGAAAGAGCACTTCTCGGGCTTACAGAACAGGTTATTGTCCAGTAGCCGGGTTAGAACAGCGCGAACATGGTGGAGGTGTTCGGCCTCGGACTTGGAGTAGATCAGGATATCATCCAGGTAGGCAAACACCCACCGTCCCAACATGTCGTGGAGGACATTGTTTATGAGGCATTGAAAAATGGCGGGGCTATTGCACAGCCCGAAGGGCATGACCAGGTACTCCCAATGACCGGTGGGTGTGATGAACGCGGTCTTCCACTCATCTCCAGCTTTAATACGGACCAGATTGTAGGCGCTCCGGAGGTCCAGTTTGGTGAAGATCCGCGCTTGGGAGATGGCATCCAGAGCAGATGTGAGGAGCGGCAGAGGATGGCGGTCTTTGACTGTGATTTTGTTCAGACCTCGGTAATCAATACAAGGGTGGAGATAACCCTCCTTTTTCCTCACAAAGAAGAAGCCTGCGGCACCTGGGGAGGAGGAGGGTCGGATGAAACCCTGCTGGAGGGCCTGTTCGATACATTCCTCCATGGCTCTGGACTCGGCGGGAGAGAGAAAAAAGGCGCCCCCGGGATGGACTGGTTCCTGGTTGCAGCTTGATCTCCATGTTGTACGGGCGGTGAGGCGGCAGCGTGGTGGCGCGCCGCTTGTCGAACACCGCAGCCAGGTCCCGATAAGGCAGTGGCAGATTGGGCGGTGTTGGGCCGGGGTCACCGTCCGGGCGGTCTGGCATGGATGGAGGAGGAGAGAGGTGGGCCTGGCACTGGGTCCCCCATTCCAAAAGGCGGCCCTGGGACCAGGAAATCCAGGGGTCGTGGAGACGGAGCCAGGGAAATCCCAGGATTAGAGGAGAGGAGGGAGCACATATGATCAGGAAATGGAGGGTCTCTCGGTGGCCTTGGACGATCATCCGGAGTGGCTGGGTTCGGTTTTGGACAGGATGGGGCTGGAGGGGCCTACGTCCACCGAGGTCACTGGCACAACTCTTTCCAAGGGGGTCATGGGGATCCGTAGGCGCTTAGCTAGATCCATGTCCATGAAATTGTCAGCGGCCCCCGAGTCCACCAGCGCGTGCATCTGAAGTGAGGTCTCACCATGAAGGAGAGTAACATGAAGAAGGAGTCGATTTGAAGAGGCAGGTGCTGAAGGTGACCCAGGCTGAGCGACCCCGATACTCAGTGGGTTCCTTCGTTTCCCAAACATAATGGACAGTTCAGGCATCTGTGGTCGGAGGAGCCACAATAGGCACAGAGACCCTCGCACCACCATCGCTGTCTCTCCTCTGGAGGAAGGTGGCCTAATTGCATGGGCTCATCAGTAGAAGCGGGTCCGAGAGCAGGCGTGGGGGAACAAGGAAGAGGTCCAGGCGCCCTGGATGAGCGAGTGAAGGGCTTGGGCCGAACCAGAACCCGCTGATCGATGCGCAGCGCCAGATCGACCACTTCATCCAGGGTCTGGGGCAGTTCCTTTCCCGCCATCTCGTCATGGATGTAGGTCGCCGGTCCCTCCAAGAAGACGGCTCGAAGGGCAGAGTTATCCCACCGCAGCTTGGCGGAGATGGTGCGGAACTCCGACGCGCAAGCGCACACCGAGCGCTCCCGCTGGCGGAGCTTTAGGAGTTGTGCTTCTGCTCCCACTTCGCTGCTGGGTGGAACAAAAGTCTTTCTGAAAGCGGACACAAACGCAGCATAGTCATTGCAAGCAGGTGACTTAGAATTATAAAGCGCAGCGGCCCACTCAGCCGCGCGTCCGGAGAGCAGGGAGGTGAGATGCGCCACCCGAGAGCGAGCAGAGGGGAAGCGTCCTGGTTGGCACTCGAACTGCATGTCGAGGGTGGCGAGCAGACCGTCTGGGCTCCCCATCTCTCCATTCCACCTCTCCTGGAGACTGAAGTGCGGCCCCTCTGTTGGTGGAGTGAGGGCTTGCTGCTGGAGAGCATGGAGGGCTGTGGATAATTGCAGGAGGAGATCGGTCTGGGAGTTTTGTTTAGTGTTGAGCCGATCGATCAGGGCGTGGAGCTGAATGAATTCATTCTCCATTTGCTCCATCCTTATGTTCAGTCGCTCGAAGAATTGGATTTCGAAGAAACGATGACTGAGTGAAGAGCCGGTGCGGCGTCTTCCATATATAGACTTGGGAGTGTCGGGGAGAATGCCGGGAGTTCCCGCGAGGAGCATGCTGGGAAATGTGGTCCAAAATGGAGGCCGGTTAGCTGGGAGAGACCGGTCCGGGGGCTTGGGCTTTGACAAAAATATCCCAACTTATTTCTGCAAACAAGCTTTCCACAGGGAATCAAAAACATTAAACACAAAATCAAGTCATTTTAGTAATATATTAGGGCTGCACAATATATCGAAAAATTATCTTCATCAGGATAACGGGACGTGTGATAGGCCCATCGCAAAGCACGCCAAAAACAGCGATAAATGTTTGGTTCAAACATTTCATCCATGTGATGCATCAGCTTTTTGTAAACCAGCTCTGTTTTTTACACGGAAGTATTATTTGCCCAATCAAATGTAGCCCTTCTGATATACAGCCATTCTGATATGCGGCCAATCAGATGGGTCCGTTCACGTAATACGCCCGCCCCAACGTAGACCCTTAGAATGGAAAGCATCACCCGAACTGAGTTAGCGGTGCCGTTCCCTTGTTCGTCATGCTGGCTCAGAGCAATGAACGCACTTTGTGCTGATGTTTCTGGAATCAGCGCTGCTTTCAAATGTGAACGTGAGTCCGCTCTGTGTCGTTAATCATTTTTACTGGGCTGACTCCGACACGTGCCGGTGAACCTGTGTTCGCACCATGGACGACACGGGGGGTATCTTTACAGTATGCTCTAATGGGAAACAGGCTTCAACACAAACGGTTGTTTTCCACTTGGTCCTAGAGCTCAACAGTGTCAATTTAATATAGCGTACTATTGTTTTTGGACGGTAAAAAGTGCAGGGGTTAAAACTTGACTTTGGAAAAAGTGGGGGGGCATGCCCCCCCCCCCCCCAAAAAAAAAATTACATCCATGGTTCACACTAGTAGCTAGTGTTCCACCGGGTTGTGATGTTAGCCCCAGGCTCCGGTTAGCTTCCAGCTAAAAGGCTACAGCACTCTCCTCCCAGTCCCACCCTGCTAAAGAGGGCCTGGGAAAGTTCCCCCACACATCAAAGTGATTTTTCATTTATTAGCTTTTATAACCTTGTTAATCATGATAGTTGACTTGCTGCTGCACATAAACTGTCAGTCAGAAGCTCTGCTAGCCAGTTATCTTAGGGGAGCTAGTTCAATTTGTTAGCTTGTTATCAGAATCATATTTGCAGTTTCATCATCTGAGCTGCTTTTAAAAATCTAGTTAAACTTGTTCAATTTGGGGTTAAAAACAAATGTTTTCACATATTTTCCATGTAGTTTTTTTGCCAGTTCCTCTTCTGAAAGGTAGACAATTGTTTTTCTCTTTCCCTCAGAAAATCTTAATATTCTCCTAGTTTGGCCCAGCACAGATCACTTCCCAATTACAGCAACAGCCTTATATCATAACCACATAAGTGGAGAAAATGCTCAGTAGTAATGAGAGAATTTGCTGTTGCATTTAAGTGATGCTAACTATTACTTAACATTTAAACTTACTTTCAGATTTTTTTTATTTATTCAAAAAAAAAAACCCTGGTAAGGGATGTTTTTCTGTATTTGGAGCATCAGAAAATGTTTTATGGTGGTGGTGATGTTTTAAAGTCTCTGAGAAACTGCATGCATGCAGTTTGTTGTTTTGCTGCTAATACAGTAGCAGGCGCAGCTGCATATTTTTTCAATAAAAATGTTGTGTTGTAATAGAATTCATGCATTAGTTTTTGTTTGCTTTGAGCCCACAGCAGACATCACACGCCAGATGACATCAAGACTGCATACTTTAGTATTTGTTCATTTATCGCGAGTAATATCGATATCGCAATATTAAGCACTGTTATCGAACATCGCAGGTTTTCCTAATATCCTGCAGCCCTATGATATATATACATCAATAGGAGTGCTGCACCTGTTGTGAGCTCTCCAATTAGCAAAACCACCCCCATTAAAACATGAGTGCATAAACAACAGGAGAGGGTATTCTGGGTTAGACCGTTGATCAAATCCACACAAACAAACAAACACAATGAAAAACAACAGAATCCCTAAAAGGCACACATTAGCCAAACAGCCTTTTAAAAAAGCACATCACGGAATGTTTTTTTATTTATAAATACAAAGCATTTGACTTTTACCACACATTGACAAAGTACTTTGAAAGGCTTCCGATGTTCTGAGGTGCTTGCTATGTTTTTGACTCATATTTTGAAGGACTGAAATGAGTATTTTTGTTCAGTATAAACACTCAGAACTTTTGATTATACTGATAAAAATGGAACAAATTTAACTTTTTCTTACATTTTTCTCAGCATTTAAGCTATCGTTTAGAAAAAAATATATACTTTATTCTGGAAATCATGCTTGTAGATGTTTTCAATTTAATACTGTTTCCTCCCAGTCGCCCTAAAATGTTATCATATTTTATAGGTGTAATATCTGTGAACAACTATTACTGACTTCTAATAAATTGCAAAACTTGAAAAAAACAAGGTTTAAAAACAACTTCAGCAACACATTATTGATCCAGTCAGAATAATACTAATACACTTTTAAATCACTCTGCTTTGTAATTTAGTAGTCTAAATGTGTCATACACTTGACCTGGGGGGTGCCACAGGGTTCTGTCCTGGGGCCCCTTCTGTTCTCCATCTATCTTCTTCCTTTGGGACAGATTTTCATTAGGTATGGCATAGGCTACCATATCTATGCTGATTACTGTCAGATATATTTGGCAATGAATGGTCAAAACACAGGTTCACTATTTGAAGACTGTCTCTCTGATGTACAAAGGGGTGGCTAACAGCCAACTTCCTTAAACTCAGTGAGTCAAAGACTGAGGACATTATTTTAGACCCTAAAAATCTGTCTAGCACCTCCGTGATTCCAGCCATTCCAGGTATGGACCTAAAAGGGTTTGTCTCAAGCCTCGGTGTGAAACTGGATGCTTGGTTTACAATGGTCCCTCAGATCAATGCTGTTGTGAGGAAGTATTTCCTTCAACTTCGGCGCCTAGCACATCTTAAGCCTATTTTGAAAAGGTCACTTTTGGAGACTGTGATACATGCTTTTATTACCTCACGACTGGACTATGCTGACGCACTATTGATCGGGACTCCAACTTCAGTCCTAAATTGTCTGCAGATTGTGCAGAACGCTGCAGCACGATTTTTGACAAGCACAGACAGACGTAGCCATATGATTTCGGTTTTGGTGCACCTTCATTGGCTACCAGTAGCCATATAGGGTTAAACTTAAGATCCTGCTGTTTGCATACAAAGGTTTGAATGGTCTGGCACCGACCTACCTATCGGTCTTACTCAGCGGGGGGACCGAGCATTCATGAATGTAGCTCCCATACTCTGGAATGCACTGCCACTCACTATCCGCCACTCAACATCCATTAGTGTCTTCAAGTCACGCCTGAAGACTCACCTCTATAATCTGGCTTTTTAGATTGTGATTTCTATCTTTCCTTTTTTTGCTGTTTGATCTGCTTTTATTGGTTTTTATTTTGTCTATTGTGTCTGTCTGTTATACTGTATTAGCATTTAATGTTTATGTTTTTTTGTTGGGTTGGCGCTTTGGTCAGCTCCCATGCTGTTTTTAAATGTGCCATATAAATAAATTAGGTATGGTATGGTATATGATCAGAGCATGTGTTCTACATTAGTACAAGGTTTTTGTCAAGCACACATTGAGGAAAACTCACTTTAGGAGTAAAAAGTTAGCAAATTTTGGATCAACTATAACATAAAGAGAAGACACATGTGACTTGTTTACCATATCACATTGATTTTCTTCCTTCACTTTATTTTTGTAGATGGAGAAACTATCCTTGACACAGTTACCCTCAACATTTTAAAGAGGTTCTTCACTGAGAAGCCATTTTTTAAATAATTCATTTTGAGAATGATCGGCCATGCTGAGTTTGACATGCCGGCTGAACGTGAAAATAGTCTCTACACCTATTTCCTAGGTTAGCTTTTGATAGAAAATAGACAGTGAAGCTCTAGGATTTGAAAAGCCTGACAGATCTATGTCATACTGTCACTTAACATTCATAGACTCACCCATCTTGACTAACGACAGGAAAGATTGTTGGTGGATTAGCTTCCAGCAAGCAGCAGAGAACGTCTGGGCTAGTAGAAGCTAACAGTTAGCATGAGCAACTCTACCACACAGCAGAACACCTTCAGGCTTGAGTCATTTGTAGAGATGAAACATCTCTGCAAATGTATTGAAAATATGAGTTAAGAACCTCTTTAAAACTGTTTACAACACAATTGCTCAAATTCTTCAGGCTCAAAAATCTCTTTCTTCTCACCACCATCTCCTCCTGGGGACTCTACAGCTGTGTTTGTCAGACAATGAAAAAGTAGCTTTCATATACTGCAGTCACTGAACAAGGTTTAACGGTAATTAAATATACGAAACCTAAACTAATGACATGACATTTTACTTTGGAAACCAGTAAAACCAGTAACCTCTCAGAAATCATAACTTGCTGAGGGTTAATTACGGTCAAGTTGATTTGAACCAACTGAGATGAAGCGTGCATGTTGAGGATGTACTGATTTCACATAAACTAAACACGTAAAGGAGAGAAAAGAAGCTTCATGACATTCTCTCGACACACCATACAACAATGTTAGGAAATGTTTGACTGTTCATTTCTGTTTTACAAAGGGCGTCAACAGAAATAAACCAAACAGCCACCCATGACACTGAAAGTATTATGCTAGACAGTGATTCTGGATATGGGTCTAAGGTACACTTTGAAAGTCACTTTCAGTCAAGGCTACATCCAAATGTTATTTGAGGCTTGGCAGCAGAGTTCCCTGACAGGTTGTGCCCCCGCCGCCCTGGTTGCTGCTTGGCCCTCGCTGCTCTGTATGTCGAAAGCACTGCTCAGTATTGGCATGCCTGTGGAGAAGCTGTGTGTGTGTGTGTGTGTGTGTGTGGGGGGGGGGGGGGGGGGGGGGGGGGGGGGGGTAGTATGGGAGGGTGTTGTTGGTTATGGGTGAGTTGGGAGGACTTGGCAAACAACTCATCAAATGACACTTGTGACTTTATGTGACTCTAACACTTTATCCTTGACAGGTGAGTTGCACATACAGGAAGAAACTTTCTTCCTGCTTTGACTTCATCTGTTTTTAGTAAGCCTGATTCAGTTACTCATCCCTCAGTAATCGTGTTATAACACTAAGAAGGATAAAATAAGTTAAATATGCTCATCACAAGATGAAAATCGTTTGGTGGAACCAGAGGTTGTTGGAAAATTCTTCATATTTTTATTAAAAAGACAAGAAAGGAGGAGGTAAGGGGTATTTTTCGACATTGCTTCCGTTTTTATTATTTGACAATCTATTATTCTGCACCCACTCACATTTTGAACACAATAGAGGAGGATGACACTAAGAGCCCCCACAAGCATTTCTAGACTTTTGTTAGCAGAACTATTAAACTTCATTCTAAACCTAAAATAAGAAGTGACACTGTAACACGGGTACACCATGTTTCAGTATGATACATTACATCATTGCAAATTCTTTCTGAATCTCCTCTCCAACCGTGTAACAATACAAACCTGAAACTGTGCTTGTGCTTGGCTGTGGCGCTGACGTCTGTAGTCATGAAGTCATTTGAGCGCCTGGTCCTCCCTCATCTCAAGTCCTTCACCTCCCCCCTCCTGGACCCTCTGCAGTTCGCATACAGAGCTAATAGGTCTGTAGACGACGCCATCAACCTGGCCTTCTACTTCATCCTGCAGCACCTGGACTCCCCGGGAACCTACGCTAGGATCCTGTTTGTGGACTTCAGCTCTGCGTTCAACACCATCCTCCCTGCTCTGCTCCAGGACAAGCTCTCCATGCTCAATGTACCCAACTCCACCTGCAGGTGGATCACTGCCTTCCTGACGGACCGAAGGCAGTGCGTGCGGCTGGGGAAGAATGTTTCCACTACTAAGACAATTAGCACAGGATCTCCACAGGGCTGTGTACTTTCTCCTCTGCTCTTTTCCCTGTACACAAACTGCTGCACCTCGAGCCATGACTCCGTTAAACTGATCAAGTTTGCGGACGACACCACCCTCATCGGGCTCATCTCTGACGGTGATGAGTGCGCCTACAGGAGGGAGGTGGAACGGCTGGTGTACTGGTGCAGCAGCAACAACCTGGAGCTCAATGCTCAGAAGACAGTGGAGATGATTGTGGACTTCAGGAAAGTCACAGCCCCATCTCTCCCCCTCGTCCTGACGGACTCCCCCCGTCACCACTGTGGACTCCTTCCGCTTCCTCGGAACCACCATCACACATGACCTTAGGTGGGAGCCATCCATCAGCTCCCTGATCAAAAAGGCCCAGCAGAGGACGTACTTTCTGCGGCAGCGACAAAGGCCAAGCTGCCGGCCCAGATGATGGTGCAGTTTTACACGGCCATCATTGAGTCCATCCTCACCTCCTCCATCGCTGTGTGGTACGCTGGAGCCACAGTGAGGGACAAACATAGACTGCAGCGCATTGTGCACTCCGCTGAGAAGGTGATTGGCTGCAGCCTTCCATCTCTCCATGACCTGTACGTCTCCAGAACTCGGGGGCGTGCAGGTCGGATAGCAGCTGACCCTTCACACCCGGGTCACAGACTTTTTGAGCCGCTTCCCTCAGGCAGGAGGTTACGGTCCATCCGGACCAGAACCTCCCGCCATAAGAACAGCTTCTTTCCATCTGCCGTTAGACTTGTGAATAGATTATAAACACACAACCATGCTGGTCTTCTGTACTCGACACAAAGTCACGTTATCGGCCAGGTTACCATTACCTGCCATTTTTTATATCTGAAAGTTTTATTCTAGTATTTTTATTCTATTTTATTCTATGTTATTCTATTTTTAATCTTATTATTCATGTTATATGTAGCACATTAGTACCGAAGCAAGTTCCTAGTTTGTGAATTGTTTGTTCACTGACAATGGCAATAAACCTATTCTGACTCTGATTCTGATTGCACTGAAGAGACACTGACATTTCGGGGGGGGGGGGGCTGCAGACAAGGAGAAGGGAAGGATGGTGCTTTATAGTCGTCTTCTGACATTACATTCCCACCTATGTGTTTGTAGTGTGTGGGCGCTTGTTGACAGGTTAGCATGGAAGAATGCATTGGCATCAGTAAGGAAGAGAAGAAGAAGATCTTTTCTATAGTGCCTCTCAAGATAAAAATCACGAGGCGCTTCACAAAACAAAAAATGTAAAAATATAAAAAAGACTTTAGAAAATGATTCAAAATATATTTAAAATGAGCAAAAAATAGATGGTTTGCACGGCTCTGCGTGGCAAAATTGCATCATTTTAACAACCACGCCCCTCCACCGCGCCTCTGCACGGCCCAAACCTTCCGCACCTAGGAAATTTTCTAACCACGCAGACGGTGGGACGCAGACAAACATGGTGGACTGGCAAGAACTAGTATGGCAGAGGTTCGTAAATACAGACATTTGTATGATTCAGCTCTCAGAGATCACAGTGATCAACATGTTGTTAATAATTCTGGGAGAGAAATAGCTCGCACTGTCGGAAAAGATGAGGACGCTGTTTAAAAATGCTGGAATGCCATGTTGTAAACAACAGTAATTTTTACTTCTACTATGGTGTAGTGTTGGATGCATGCCGTAGAGCTCCCCGCTGCCCCGTTCAGTTTGGGAGAATATTGGCTCACCGCAGAGACAAACTGCATGAACCATAAACGCTGCAAGTTGTGAAGCGCGTTCCATCCGCGAGCCGCATCACCTAGCAGAAAGTAAATGCGTCAAGCATAAACCAAGCTTAAGGAGAGGGTGATGAAGGGCACACAAAAGCCAGCCTGAACAAGTGAGTTTTCCGCCGCTTTTTAAAGGAGACCACTGAGTCCACTGATCTCAGGCTCAGGGGGAGACAGTTCCAGAGTCTGGGGGCCACAGCAGCAAATGATCTGTCACCTTTGGTCTTTAGCCTGGTGCGCTGCACAACCAGTAGGCTTTGGTCACTAGACCTCAGGGACCTGCTGGGGATGTAGGGACTAAGAAGATCACCATTGTATGATGGTGCTTGTCCATGTAAGGCCCTAAATACCAGAACCAGGATCTTGAAATGGCAAGACAGTTACTCACGTTTTCATCAAGATGTCCTTACATTTCCACCATTATAAATAATATGTCTTCACTATATATATGAAAAGATGAGCTTCAATGGTCACATTAAAGCTATGACTGGATCAGCGTTTTATCATCTACATCAATTAGAAAGACTCAGAGGTCTCATGTCCAGACAAGACTTAAGCCCTACTAACAAAAGTAGTGGACAGCACGCAATTTTTGTGAGCGACCCACTTTGCTGCACTCATACCGCCATCGCCTAATCTTTTATAAAAAGGACACGGTAACGCCACATTACTGCCACAGTCTGACCACTTATAAACGACCTAAGGCTCCCTGATGCCACCATGGCGCTGCTGTGAATTGATGGCATTGTTTTGCCAAAACGGCTCTAGAGAAGCTTATTCATGCATCCAGCAGCCTGGACTATTGCAAGGGTATTTTGACTGGCCTTTCCAAAAAAAATTCTGTGAAGCATCTGCAGGTTATTCAGAATGCTGCTGGCTTAACAAGAACCAAGACAATTGACCACATCACTCTTGTTCTTAAATCTCTACTCTGGTTACCAGTAAACTACAGAATCAATTTCAAAGTGCTTCTACTAGTTTATGAATCACCATGACATGGGGCCACAATGCATGTTGGATATCCTCCCAGCGGTCAGCTGGTAGAACCCCGGGTCAGAACCAAACAGGGTGAAGCTGCTTTTAGCTACAATGCTGCACACAGATGGAATCAGCTTCATCATCACCTCAAAAATTGCCATAACTCTAGTAACTTTTAAATCAAAATGAAAAACTTTCATGCATTCAATAGCCTATGTTTCTTATGCACTGTAACTGCTCACCCTTTAACTTAAGCCTGAGTCATACTTCTCCGTCAGCTCCAAAAGGGAGAGACACGCACGCACGGATTGAGACATTTTGCCCTCATACTTCTCCGTCTCCTGGGGAGTGTTGTAAAGCAATTCCCCGCCAGGACAACAGAGGGTGTAACACTGTTCTGTGGTATCCTGTCATGTATCCGGTCCAAGATAGTCTGTTTATATTGAGTTTTTTTGTATATAAGAGACTTTTTAACACGGACAAATTTGTCTCTCATTCTCCTCCTTCATGTGCTCACCACCTCTAAACCCACGTTCCGTCCACAAATAAAATGCTTGCTTTTCACTCCTCCAGTCACGGGGGAATTAAACGTTCATATGTCTAGAGTTTTTTCGCGAGGTATTCTTCAAGCTTCTCCGTGTCTGCCACTAGTTATCCTCGCCTCTTTTTATGTTTTTGAGGGTGCAATGGCGGCGGTATGCACAACAGCGGTGCCCTGACCAATCACAATTTTGCGTTCTCCGTCTCGACGGACGGATGTTTAGAAAAGAGGGCTCGACTCCATCTGTCCTTGCGGGGGCTCTTCAGCAGGCCCGCAAGGATGGATAATGGCGTTGCATGTCTCCGCACTGACGCAGACGCAGAAGCATGACTCAGGCTTAAGTCATTTTATCTGATTCTAAAGGGGAAACTAAGCAGTTTGGCTTGATGTTAGCGCCCCTTAGGTTTCAGTTTCGAGTCTACATACACTATCTCCTCACTGTGTGTTTGTCTTTTTAACACCTTAATCTAACAGCTCAAATGTCTTCCAGCCTTTTTTAGTTTCTACAGGAGTGATCTTAACAAAGTGGCTTTCCAGTCTGAAGTTGCAAATAGAATCTTTTGGCCACAGGGGTGGTGGGGGTCTGAATGACATTTCATTAACCCTGTAAAGCGCAATCTTAGCACATACTAGCTCAAGAAAATTATTTAAAAGTATTTAAACAAATGCAAAGTATGTATTTAAATCTGACTTTGATTTGTGTAGTTAATTTTATCTAAATTATTTGTGTATTTCATGTATGCTGTCATGTTGATTGTGTTGTTCTTGCTACCGACAAGCATAATGAATTGACTCTGTGTTTTGTGCTATACCAAAAAAAGTGGTGTTGAGTATTTGACTGTGTTAACAGGTGTTTCAGTGAGCTACTTTTGGCTATTCATTTTCCCATATACACAATATATTTAGAGCACAGCACGAACAATTATTAATATTCCTTGTCACAGACACAGAAAATTTGTATGGGTCAAGTAAATGAAATGGTAAATGGTCTGTATTTGATATACTGCCTTCAAGAGTCTTGGAACCCCTCAAGGAGCTTTACTACACAATCAGTCATTCACCCATTCACACGCTGTTGGGGATGAGCTACGATGTAGCTACAGCTGCCCTGGCAGTGGCGAGACTGCCACGCACTGGTACCACTGGTCCCTCTGACCACCACCAGCAGGCAAGGTGGGTTAGGCGTCTTGCTCAAGGACACAACAACAGCGACAAACTGAGCGGGGCTCAAACCTGCAACCTTCCAATTATGCCGGGGGCACACCGGCCGCGGAAGCGCAGCGAAAATGGGACCGCCTTCATTCGGCGCCCTTGTTAAGCTATTCTATAGACCACATGGGCCGCTGAATCGCCGCGAATCGCCTCGCGCGCCGGCGCTCCAGCCCGCGCTGTGCAGCGATCATTTCGGCGTCGGCTCTATTTTTTTTGCGAGCCGCGGGTGAATTGCGTCAATTCTGGCAGGAAGTCAAACCTAGACATAAGAGGCAGGCCGGTAAAGTTAACAAAATAAAGCATTTCAAAATAAAATTCCGCAATAGTCAAATGTGTTCGTAATCAGACACTGCAGAAAAACCACACGAACACACACACACACATACACACACATCGAACTTGTGTGCATGTGTGACCATGTGAAGGGGTGTGTGGTTTTGGGTGTCTTTTCACCGGAGCAAACAGGACAGAGAGGCAGAAAGTCTGAGGCAAGCAGTTAAGATGGATGACTTTAAATTACGGAAGTTGAGAAACACAAGGAGCTGTACGACCCCCGAAAAACATGATTATTTACGTACCCATTTAGGAAGAAACTGCTAGGATACAGCTGCAGAATTGGAGTGGGTTCCAAGAGATTCAACTGGCAGAAACAACTTATACCATAGGTTCTCACACACACACACACACACACACACACACACACACACACACACACACACACACACACACACACACACACACACACATACCTCACAACACACACCCCTCTCTCCCCTCAAAAATACATAAACAATACCACATACCCCTCNCCCCTGCATGTTACTTCCATTATCATATGACTGCCCTCGACAGTTGGATAGATCTAAGTCTAGCTTTTCTAGATGGCCTAAAAATGACTCGCATAAACCTTTTCCAGTTGTATCGTGTGCCTGAAGAAAACCAACAACGTGCTCATGAACAGAGACACCTTTTGAGAGCTCACAGTTTACAATTCGTAGCACCACTGACAGTTGCTCTTTGTGACTGAGGTCTGGGGTGCAGTCCATAATTACTGCATAATATTTGGCTCTTTTTATTCTCTCTACAACTGCATCAGTTGTGCACTTTGCAACAAGGGAAATAAGCTCATTTTGAATGTCCTTGCTTAAGTAGCTGTCACTGATCTCCTTTTTCTGTATTCGTCTCAAATGATCTTGCATGACAGGGTCAAACTGAGCCATCAGTTCCACTTGCCCAAGGAAATTTCCATTTCCAGACTCGAACAACTTTTCTGAATGTCCACGAAATGCAAGATTGCGCTCTGCTAGATGATTCACAATAGCAAGTAATCGTTTTAAAATCTCTTTCCAGCGATTTACTTCAAAAGCAATTAGATCTTGGTTCACCTGATCTATAGCTGTGTTTGTTTGTAGTTTATGTAACAGTGCATGCCAGGTTTGCATGTTTGTGATATGTTCAGTAGATCTTTCATGCTGTTTCAAATGGGCTGCAACATTTTTCCAGTTATTGAAACCATCCCCACTTAATTGAGTGATTTTGTCTCTGTCTCTGAACAAGCGGCAACAAAAACACATAACACAGTCCTTGCTTTCACTGTACATTAGCCAGGACCTGGCAATCTTTTCTCCATTCCTCATTTGTAGGTAACAGTTAGAAACTGTGAATCTGCGCCCCTCTTGATTTTTAGGAAAACTTCGGTCCTTCACTTTAACTGGTCCTTTTTGCACTATTGAGCAGCGCTCTTTGTCTGTCAGCTCCTTTGGCCAGAGTGCTGGGTCATCTTCGAGTATAGCACACTGGTTAATAGGAAGACTGATACTCACGAGTTGCCGAGAGGCCCTTTTATTATCCCTATCCCCGCAACTTGAGCTTCCAGCAACAGGCTCCTCCACTTCGCTAAAAGTGTTAGCATTGCTAGCTCTAATGCTAGCGGCAGCTTCTTGTTTATTTGCCGCATTAAATTTGCGACTTTCATTGGTACTCTGCTGTAGCACCGTAAAAAAATCTGTGACCTTTGGCAGGGTTGACACAAACTTTTTGCTCTCTTCCTGCTTCTTACGTTTTTCAGACCCACTTGGAAAGCTTCGCTTCATTTTCTTCTCAAACATCCACTTCTTTGCTTCCGCAGCTCCGCTGATCCGTAACCATCGTAACACGTTGTGGATGGAATAGTCCATTGTAGCTGGGCAACGGCGGACATTGAAACACTTTCACAGAAAGCAGTCTCACACCAATTCATTAAAATGCTTTTTACAATGACAGAGTTCACTCGTTTCAGAGCGAAAAATACCTTAAACATATTAGTTAAGTGTTCATCATGGGGCCCTTAAAGTTTTTGAGGCCCAAGGCAATCGCCTACCTTTGCCTAATGGTAACGCCGCCTCTGTCCAGAAGAATGTGCCTTTCAATGACTCTTTCCCCCTTATTTGTTATATTAATTAAATAAATCTCAATTTTTATATTTCCTGTTTTTGTTCATGTCCATAAATACTTAAACATGCTTGAAATTAAAACGAGCTTTTAACAGTGAGGTGCTAGTTTAATTCATCACAATAGAGCTAGTTAAACATGCAACAATGTGATAATTCAATTAATGTAATTTATAAATATCCATTAAAATACCAAAGCTGGAATCAAAATGAGACATTTGGCAGCACAAAAAACGTGTCAAACACAATATTTATTATAATAATTGTAGGCAGACAGGAGACAGAGCTGATGGAGGTTCTCAGTCATCGAAGGATGGCTGAAGGCTTTCCAGGAACAGGAGATGTGGTGTTGTCTCTTCCCTCTGTTCTGCCAGATGAGCTGATAGGTTACAGGTGTGTGAGGACATCCTCATGCTGTCACAACCAGGTGACAGGAGTTATCAGGTGATCAGCCAGGCTAATGATGAGATGCAGAAAGAAAACAAATCATGCAGAAAGAAAACAAATCCAGGACAGTGTACAGTAATAACAATAATCTGTGGTGTTGCTCACCTTATGTGCTCTTATAGAGTATTAACATGTGCCTGCCTCATGGTGTAGAGTCCATATTTTGCTGAGTGTCCTGCAATAATGCAGGTTATTAATTTACTCTTGATAGCAAAAACAAAATATTTAATGTAAAAGTTATTTACCAGGTGAATCAGCTCACACGTCACCACCAGGTGTCACGGGGGCAGAATCAGTAGCCTCCGTCATGATGTAATCACATACTTATTTAATTGTTAATATCTTAAAAATTCTGAAATGTTTTAATTCTTTTTTACCTTGAACAGTTCACTGAGCTTGCACTGTCACTGAGGTGGAAGCTGGAATCAACAGCAGACACCTTACATCTTGGTCTTTTCAGGGGTGTGGATGCTGCTCTGGGACTTTCTGGAGGATGAATTTCCATCATGGTCCCTGTGTCACAAGACACACTGAGGCTGGGAGCTCTATTCTGGCTGGCTATGTAAAAAACAAAGAAGTAGCACATTTATAAATGTTTAAAAGAGCATAAAATCACGTGTAACAATAATCTGTAAAACAAATTAAAACTAGAAGGTAATAATAAAATGTTTACATAGAAGATTATTAAAAATAATTCACCTTTGCTACGGGTAAGGCTTCACGTCAGCCTGGACAAGTGCATTCTGACAGCCAGTGTCTTGGGTAGATTTAGCCTGAAAAAAAAAATAGAAGCACATTGTTGTGTTGTTTATAAAGTCAGATAATATACAAAAGAAAATGTCCTATATAGGCGCTTTATAACATTCCTAGTGTGTGATGTTATTATAACGTAAAAGTCAGTCACATGTGAGGTGGAGAGCCTGAAATGCGACCTCCTGAACAGAATTCCTCACAGAACCGGGTCACAAGCTGGATTTCACGCTGTAATGCTGTCTGTCAACTAGTGCTGTTAGTCAGAGCCACTGTTGCAGAATTACCGACTGACACAAAGCAACCCGAATTTTCTCTGACAGCCTGACAGTCATGTGGACCATTTTGTCGGCCAGGGCTTCGAGATATGTTCCGATTCGCTGCTGATTCTAACCTTACAGCCCGTTCCACATTTTGTGAACTTGACAAATCTGCCCGAAGGCAGCGCAGGCTGATATTAGCTAAATGGAGTGAACCACGTCTCTCAAACTTTGCATTTAGGTAGGGAATTGTCTTTAGAAGATGTTAAAACCTTTATTTAGCTTACTCACCTCAGACTTGAGCCCGCCATGGTGGGGGAGCAGAGTCGGTGGGCTGCATCTAAATTGCGGAAGAGCCACGGTGGGCACAGCCTCCCTCTTCAAATGGAGACATGCAGAATCGCGGTAAAATGCTGGTTGCAAACTACAGCACCAGGCGGGAGCTGAATGTTTTCCAGACACCGATTGCGCGCAACCACTGGCGCCTAATTTCTAAGTCCAGTGGAAAGGAGTGCAACCCCACAGAGCCACCGCAACCACACTACACTACACCTTCTCACCATACTAACACGATATGGAGCACTAAACCCGAACTACTTTCCTAATTACACTAACAGCCAAACACTAACTAAACTACAATATCCAACAGCCAAACTAACACTAAATAAGTATATATAACACTAAAAGCTATGCTAAAGACTAGGATATGCTAATGCTATATGCTAATGCTGAACTACGGCTAACCTCCTACACTCGCTTGCAAATCCAACTCCCAACTCGCCACAAGGCGTGGCCGAGACTCTCGATGCTTTTATAACTTTGACACAGAGCTGCTACATAGTACTCTACTGGTTTACGTAGTATCTTACTCTTTAGCCATTGGCTAAAATTTATTCAAAATGAGTCAAATTCCATGTTTTAAGCTGAAGGTGGCGCAATACTGTGGTATTTAGGGAGAATTTTAAATTTCAAAGAAAATGCACCAAAATGCTAAAATAATGAATACACGCATTTAAAACACTATTAGACACTCATTTATACAGTTCATCAGCAAAAACAAGTTAATTTAGACGTTCCTTGCTCTTTAATTAAAATTATGAGACAGAGAATCAAACATTAGACATGGTTATTACTGTAAACTAAAGCTTTTAATAAAAAAATGCATTTTAATTATTCAGATGTCACTGTGTGATATGAAACAAAACCCAAATCAACTAAAATTTATAATTACTAATGGAGCACTAAACCCAAACTACTTTCCTAATAACACTGCAAAGGGTTCCTGAGCCTTTAAATAGTCTCTCTGTCTAGTTGAATTACTGAAATAAATTTGACTTTTCACCAGATTCTAATTTTTCCAGTTTCACTTGTTTGTATAATTGGGAGTTTTTATTAGCATTTCTACTCATAATGTAGTAAAAACACACATATACATAATAATCCTTCAAAATGACAATAGAACAGGCACAAATATGATCTAGGACTTAAATGTACTAACTTTTAACACCAGAGCAGGCGTGGCATATTCTGAGAATGATCAGGAACACTAACTGGTTCCAGTTGGATGACTGGAGGATGATGGGAAGATAAAAGATCATGGCGAGGAAATAATGATGTGACGAACAGGTGAGCGGACCTTCCTTACATGGGAAGTCCTGCAATCACGTTAAGAAGGGGATGCTGCAGACCTGCAGATTCACGCCTGCAGCAACGAGTCTGGTGTGATCTCCAGCCTGATCACAACTTCCTCGTTCCTCGCTGCCCCTGATGCACTTAAGCATCCGCCCCTTAGCTGATGACAGCTTCAACACACCTCGCTGCTTAATGATAGTAATGCATGTGATGTTTAGACAGAGACTCGTCTCAGAAACGTATAACTCCCCGACAGAATTGTTTAGAAAATCATCAGAAAAGTTTCAGAGTGTTTCTGTTTTAACTTAAACTTCTGTTTTCAACTGTAAGACACTTTGTTTGTGATTGTTTACAGAGTAGTGAGAACACGGAGCGTTCTCCCAGCGGCAGCCAGGTGCCTCTCGTTTGTCTGACTACTTTCATAAACTACTGTTAGGGCAAAGAATTATTCTGTCTGGTGCTTTCAGCGCTGCACAGATGTTACGTAAATGTAAAAAATATAGCTTACCGCAACTTTT
>SSNQ01034248.1:61385-73030 GCA_006942095.1 Nothobranchius kuhntae
TTGGTTGTGTTGTAGGAGGACCTGCTCGAAAACGAGATGTTACATCTCAAGCAGTTTATCCTCCTGAAAAAACATAAGTTAAATAAATAAATAAATAAATAAATTTGCCTGGGCTCTTTTTCATGCTAATCAGTGAAGACTGAGGTGCTCGCAGTGACTATAAGATGCAACC
This sequence comes from Nothobranchius kuhntae, assembly GCA_006942095.1. NCBI lineage: Eukaryota > Metazoa > Chordata > Actinopteri > Cyprinodontiformes > Nothobranchiidae > Nothobranchius > Nothobranchius kuhntae. The sequence goes on from SSNQ01034248.1 coordinate 61,558, forward strand.
ACCGAAACATTATAAAAACTGGTTGGGGAAAGTTTAATTCTGCAGCTTAACTTCTCTGTCTCGTTAAGTTTTTAGATTTTCAAATTTCCCAACAAAACCTCTCTTAACTCCCTGAAAACATGAAGCTTTTGTTCATGCTTGTTTGATCAGTTAGAGATGCTACGTACCGCCATAAAATCAGGGATCCAGACTGAATGCGCCTGCAAAGGAACAAGGTTTTATTGTCTGAAAACAAACCGTGCATGCATGCATGCATGTTTGCATGTGGTCAAGAAACAATCACTTAAATAAAAGATTAGAGAAAAGAAAAAAATTACAAACTAGATCAAAGCCTGATTTATGCTTCTCCGTCTGCGTCAGTGCGGAGACACGCAACGCCATTATCCGTCCTTGCGTAGGGCTCCGGCAGGCACGCAAGTACGTACGGAGTCGAGCCCACTTTTTTAAATATCCGTCGAACGAGACAGATTACGCAAACTTGTGATTGGTCAGGACGCCGCTGTTGTTTACAGCGCCGCCATTGCAAAGAGAGCCGAGGATAACTAGCGGCAGATACGGAGAAGCTTGAAGAATACCTCGCGAAAAAACTCTAAAAATATGAACGTTTAATTCTCCCGTGACTGGAGGAGTGAAAAGATGCGCAGCAAGCGTTTTATTTGTGGACGGAAATGACAGGAAACGTGGGTTTAGAGGTGGCGAGTGCATGAAGAGGTGGGAGGATGAGAGACAAATATGTCCGTGTTAAAAGTCTCTTATATACACAAAAAACAAAATATAAACACACGATCTTGGACCGATACACGACAGGATACCACAGAAAAGCGCTACGCCCTCTGTTGTCCTGCCGGGCAATTGCTTTACAACACTCTCCAGGAGACGGAGAAGTATGACAGCAAAACGCTTCCGTCAATCCGTGCGTGTCTGTCCCTTGCGGAGCTGACGGAGAAGCATGAACCAGGCTTAAGCCTGAATGCAAACTATCTGCATTTGTTGGTTTCTTGCTTTTGCTTATTTCCTCAAATGCATACAAACAGTAAATGCATTTTTTACAGTGCACTAAATCTTGTCATTATCATCTTGTAGTACTTTCATCGCAAATGTGCATGTGGTTTTATTATGTAGGTGTGTGTGTGTGCGTGTGAGTGCTTGTGTTAGATTAACATGTTTTATTATGTCCATAAAACTTCAGGCTTGCCTGCAGTTTGCTGTTTACTATCTATTCACTTAAAATAGCCCAAACAGTTCATGACCAATGGTGATGGTTGCATATTTGAGTGCTTGAATGTGTGTGTGTGTGTGTGTGTGTGTGTGTGTGTGTGTGTGTGTGTGTGTGTGTGTGTGTGTGTGTGTGTGTGTGTGTGTTTAGTTAAGTGAATGGGCTGCAGGGCGCTCTTTCGGCACCATGACATCATTTGCCTTGAGACCATAGACAACATCCAAAACCATCTCCCCTCTCAAATGATGTTGCTGCATTGCAGTGTGTTTGTATGTCCTCTACAGGTTGTGAAATGATGATGCTGCTTTAGAGGGCTGCAGTCTTTACAGTATTAGCAATCAGATAGGTCTTCATCATTACATCGCTGACAAAGGAGCAGTATTATATTTCTTAATGTTTTAAAAAACATTTTTTTATCTTTTTCTTCACCTAGTTGTTTGTTCAGCCTCACGCCTTCACAAATGAAATAAAATGCTCTTAGACTGGACTTGAAGGGATACATGGTCATTCTGGAATGTGTTTCTATGTAAAGATTAAAAAACCCTTACTTGCTCAACAGTCGCACATAGCTTCCTGAACAGTTTATGTTGGGAGAAATAGAGTCTGGAGCTTACAAGACTGATGACGTATATTAGCTAGTTGAGATCAAAGTGTATTAAAACTGTCTGAGATATAGTTCCAATCCACAAAATTTTATAACAATTTGTACCAAATAATTTTACCAACAACTTCAGAATTTTCAGGTTGACTTCACGCTTTTTAACCGTGACATTTTGTTGTACGTTGTAGGAATAAATATCAGCAACAGAGAACAAATTATAGACGTAAAATAACTGTATATAAAATACAAATGAAAGCAATAGGATGAGGATAAAGTTTAGTAATATTCACATTAAAAAACATTGATTGATGCAAATCAGCAGTAAACATTATTTTAGCAGTACTTATTGTAAAATAATGGAGCAATGGGTTACATTAGTTACAAAAGGTGGTGGTAGAGTCTAAAACAATTACATATTTGATTCAAAATAATTTTATTGTCATTGCACAGGTGTACAACCAAACTGACTTTGCGCTCATTAAAGACAGATCACGTAAGGAAGTAGTAAAATATAAGTGAAATAAAATAAAAAGGCTAAAACACAAGTCATGCACATGCTCTCTCTTGCTCTTGTGGTTTTTCGAAGGCAGCATGGTGAAGGCGTCATCCAGGACAGGCAGGTGTGTGTTTGTTATTTTCTCTTCAGTTGTGATTAATTTCTGCAGGACCTTCATGTAAGCTGCAGAGCTGCTGTTGGTCAGGACACTCTCTATAGAGCAGTGATTAACCCATACCAGCAGGTTTGTGGCACATTGTTGTGGCTTCTTTATCAGTCATTCTGTGTTGTGTGTCCATGTGCGGTCCTCTGATATGTTTGTGCCCAGGAACTTGAGCTGTGGCACCTTCTCTACCTCCTCTTCATTTGTTTTAAAAGTCATTCAGAGCTAAACCCTGGTGAAACTTTTTGGTCTCTTGTCTTAGCTCTGATTTAGAAAGTTGGGAGAGTACATAAAATATTTTTCAGGAAAAAAATTCTTAAAGTAACACTAAGCAGTTTCCTGCTCCTTTGCCCTACTGGTTGAAAGTGGAATTACAACTGTTGTAAACAACCCTGCGGTAGCTAGCGCTAACAACAAGCTAAAGTCTAGTTTATAATTTTCCATCAGCTCCACAAGGGAGAGACATGCACACACGGAGAGAGATGTTTTGCCTTTGGACCTCTCCGTCCCCTGGAGAGTGTTGCAAAAACAATTCCCCGCCAAGACAACAGAGGGCGTAGCGCTGTTTTGTGGAGGCAAATTGATGATTTTATTTGTTATGACCATGAAGATGTAATATTCTATATAATTATAAAATATTAACCTGCAATGTCTTTATTGTAATTAATCAGAAGATTCTAGGATTTAATTCAGAAGATCTAGGTTCTTTGCTTTTTCAGTGATCAACCGCACTTCGTGTTACTTCAAGAAAGAGTCAAGTTCATAAAAGTAAGAATTTATTTACAAACACTTAAGACTTGACAAACTGTTTTTAAACTGTTAGTTACTGTGAGTGGATGCAAACTAAAGGATAGTCTGGAACCTATGTGTGAATATAATGATTCAGAATCTCCGTTCTCAGACCTGAGTTCTGGATATAAAAGAATTTGGTTTGCATTAAGCTATAAGTTGTTATTATCAAAACCACATGCAGACGCTATCTCGCTGTGTTCTACCTCACCCGTTTGGAGACCTCGTTTGGATCCGAGATGTCCAGGAGCCGACGACCCCACTGCACCTGGTTTGTAGAGAAACCTCGATGCGATCAAATCAGTCCTCAGATGTCTCCGGGTCGCAATGATAGATGAATGAAACCAAGCGTCTTAAAAATAACTCTGAAGGAGTTTTGAGTCAGCTTTGTTCTGCAGGAAAACTATCTTGTTGTTCTCAGCTTCGCAGGTGCGAAAAAGGTTTAAGGTTTTAACAACATGTCAAAATCCTTGGTTAAAGATGTCTGCTAAAGATGGCCGGTCTAAAGCTTGCTCTCGAACTATCGAACAGTTGAGCTGTTCGAACTGTTTTGTCTGAAGTTGAACTCAGGGAAAAACCAGAGTAAAACTAGTTTTAACTGATTGATGTTGTCTTGAATAGCCAACCAGAAGTTGGCACGTTGAGGATGTTACCAAGCATCTGAGAACACACCCTCTGTGATGGAGAGACTCTGAATCTAGGCAAAAGGTTACTTATGTGCCATGCATTTAACTTAACCGTACTTGTTATTGTGTGGAGCAGGTGTGAGGACCTTGTCGTCAAAACATGGTGAACACATTGCTGGTTCTATTAGACAAACATAACATCCATTCAGTGAGCACAGATTAATGAAGCATTTCATTATACTATAATTATCTTAAGTAGTAATGAACAAATGTTTAATTAATTATTATCTAGATTATAAATCATAGAAGGAGTTTATAATCATTCTTGAATTTAGCAACTGATTCGAGCTGGATCTTCTTTCTTCTGGAGGCAGACAGATGAGACCTTGGGAAAGAAAGTTATTGTTTATGATTCAGACTTGCAGAGTCTAACCCCTTCTTTCCACTGGAGCCGTCAGCAGCACGTTACTGCAGCAGCACTTCTTGCACGCGTAAGCTGCTGCTTGGCCCTTCCCACGAGACGCGAAGCAGCAGGGGAGCAGCTGTCACCGACAGAGTCACACGAGTGACGTCGTCAGTAAACACAACAACAATCAGGAGAAAACTACAACATGGCTCCAAAAGGTTTGTGTTTTTTGTTCTGTCTGTTTTATAATCGCCAATACGGACCTGAAAAACAAAGGAGACCACTAGCTAGGTGATTACTTCTCACGGGGCCGCACAGTTAGTAAGTTTTTTTAAAGTAAAGCAACCGGAAGGCAGTACATTTCTTTATTCTGAAAATCTCTGAAAGCTTCGCTCCGTTTCCGCGTCCGATTTCCTGTCTTTCCTTCCCCAAAAATGTCGAACTTGACCCGTTTCAGAGGCGTAGCGCGTAGAAAATAGAACCGGTGCGTAAGGGCTGCGACATGTTGCTCCTGAGACGCGGCCGACTCGCGCTGCTGACGGCTGCTGACGGCTCTGGTGGAAAAGGTTCTGTTGACCACAGCGGTTCCTATCAGCAGCTATGACGTGCTGCTGCAGTAACATGCTGCTGACGGCTCCGGTGGAAAGAAGGGGTAAATCCCAGCTGGTGTGAAGGCTCATTTGAAGGGAACACATGCAATATTTTATCTCCTTTCTGACCAGATGTTGACTAGATGGTAAAAGGTCAGACTGTATCCAAACTGACCATTGCTGGACGCTACACCTGTCATGTATCCGGTCCAAAATAGCCTCCAAAGACATTACTCTCTTACTTTTACTTCCAGGCTCTGCTATGATGTTAACAGAAAAAGCTAACTTTTTCGTCTTCTTGTGCTTTTTATTGATGATCGACAAACTGAAAATGCTAACCGCTAGCATTACAGCTAACAACCATTAAGCATAAACACCTCTCCGTTCCACAAAAATGTTAAGTGCAGTATCTGGCCAGTAGAGGGCTGTAGAGTGCTGTCAAATATGAAACTGATCAAGTTTCTAACTCAACAATCACTGAAATCAATGTTAAAGGCCTAGCTTAAAGTTTAAAAGCTCTTGTTACTTTAAAGATGGATGTGCTACCTTTGAGCAGAGCTCTGAAGCCTCTGAAACATTTTCACCCTGCACATATCTTGTTGTTACTACATCATCACTACAAGGTAGATTCTACATCTCAGTGACAGGAGTCAATCTGCTCTCAGCCACTTTGTGTCTACTCCAGAGTCTGTTGTAATTGACAAAATGTGAAAGATTAGCACCAAAGAAGCATTAAAGGGCTGTCAGAGCTCCTTATTGTGTCCTAACGCTGAAGAAAATCAAGAAGGCTGTGACTTAAGTGTTCAATGGACCATGCACAACTCATACATCGTATAATAAGCAAGATGTAAAGCAAGATAATGTGTGACGTTCTTCTTCTAGGTGACCCAAAATACTTTAGGACAGTGTTCATGTACCTGGTAAAAGTCTCCAATCTCCTCTCTAATGCAGATGTATTTCATGAAATCAACACTGATTTCTGGGTCACAGGCAAGAGATAAAAAAAAATGAGGAGGCACAAGAAATGAGATGAGCTCATGGGTGCAAGCAATAAGAAAATAGACCTGTGCTACATCAGCCAAATGGCTGCCTTCCATTTAGAGAAGCCACTTTCACCGTGTGTTCCAGATAACTGTCACTGCTCACCGGGCCACGAGTAATGTCATCACTTTCTTGTTGTTGCAGGTCGAAAGTTAAGCTGTTCAAAAAATGTCAACGGCTCAGGAAAGCGGGCAGCCTTTTGTTTAAACACAAAGATGTATGGAAAGTGATAAATTACCAAGAAGCTACACAGAAGTAGGAAAATAATGACACATAAAAGCAGATAATAAAAAATACATGGCAATAGCACAATGCATTATAGACACATTTCAAATGTAAGATACTAATGCGCGTTTACCAAATGTGTTCTCATCATGGGGCCTGCCTAAGACAGGCTGCAGAAAAAAGATGCAAAAATACATTTTTCTAAACTGCATCTTTTGTTTTGAAGTTTGTGCACAGATAATGCAGGAGCTGGCATCTGTGTCCATTAGGACTGCTTGCTCCTGCATCTTGTGTCTTATATGCAGACCACTTTGCTTTGCTACCATCAGTTGTGTTATAGACGTTTTTTGTTTAGGATTTACATTTGAATCTTAAGTATGTCCTGAGATTCAGCGCCATTTGACCAATAATGAATATTAAATGTGGATAAAAAGCTCACGGATTGTCACAAGGCATCCTGCTGCATGTATACAGTGGGGCAAAAAAGTATTTAGTCAGCCACCAATTGTGCAAGTTCTCCCACTTAAAATGATGACAGAGGTCAGTAATTTCCATCAAAGGTACACTTCAACTGTGAGAGACAGAATGTGAAAAAAAATCCGTGTATTCACATGGTAGGATTTTTAAAGAATTTATTTGTAAATCAGGGTGGAAAATAAGTATTTGGTCAATAACAAAAATTCAACTCAATTCTTTGTAACATAACCTTTGTTGACAATAACAGTCAAACGATTATTATAGGTCTTTACCAGGTTTGCACACACAGTAGCTGGCATTTTGGCCCATTCCTCCATGCAGATCTTCTCGAGAGCAGTGATGTTTTGGGGCTGTTGCCGAGCAACACGGACTTTCAAATCCCTCCACAGATTTTCTATGGTGTTGAGGTCTGGAGACTGGCTAGGCCACTCCAGGACTTTCAAATTCTTCTTATGGAGCCACTCCTTTGTTGCCCGGGCGGTGTGTTTGGGATCATTGTGTTGGAAGACCGAGCCACGTTTCATCTTCAAAGCTCTCACTGATGGAAGGAGGTTTTGGCTCAGAATCTCATGATACATGGCCTCATTCATTCTTTCCTTAACACGGATCAGTCGTCCTGTCCTCTTAGCAGAAAAACAGCCCCAAAGCATGATGTTCCCACCCCCATGCATCACAGTAGGTATGGTGTTCTTGGGATGCAACTCAGTATTCTTCTTCCTCCAAACACAACGAGTTGAGTTTATACCAAAAAGTTCTACTTTGGTTTCATCTGACCACATGACATTCTCCCAATCCTCTGCTGTATCATCCATGTGCTCTCTGACAAACTTCAGATGGGCCTGGACATGCACTGGCTTCAGCAGCGGAACACGTCTGGCACTGCAGGAGTTGATTGCCTGCCGTTGTAGTGTGTTAATGATGGTGACCTTTGTTACTGTGGTCCCAACTCTCTGCAGGTCATTCACCAGGTCCCCCCGTGTGGTTCTGGGATTCTTGCTCACCGTTCTCATGATCATTTTGACCCCACGGGATGAGATCTTGCATGGAGCCCCAGATCGAGGGAGATTATCAGTGGTCTTGTATGTCTTCCATTTTCCGATAATTGCTCCCACCGTTGATTTTTTCACACTGTTGTGATTATTAGCAGGGGCGGATTTAGGACTGAAGAAGATCCGGGGCTTAACACACACGCGCACACACGCGCGCGCACGCACACACGCGCACACACGCGCGCACGCACGCACACACTCACACGCGCACACACACGCATGCGCGCACACACGTGACACGCACTAGTCAACATCATATATATATATATATATATATCTTGTACCACATAATGTTTAATCTGAAGCTACATATTCAGCATATTCAGGGCAGAGTATTGTTCCTGTTAGTGTTTAGTGTGAGATGATAGTAAATATTCCCTTCTTTCTCCAACAACTTTACCTGATAGTAAGCTACGGTAACTTTAGGCAAACCAGCAGCACAACAAATATTTTCAAATAAGACTCACAAACCTGAGTCAACACCAGTCTCATCAGAGCTGGGGTTCTGTTGTTGTACTTTTGGTCTAAAAAAACGTCCTTATGTCCTTCTTCACTCATGCGTTTCAGACAGACTGTAGAAGAAGCCAGCTGCTAAAGGACTTTTCTTCAGTGGTGGAGGCTCAAGCAGGCTGTACACCGACTGAGTGGCTTAGTGGTAGAGTGTCTGCCCTGGAATCGGGAGATCAGGGGTTCGACTCCTGGTCGGGTCAAACCAAAGATTTTGAGAAAAATGGGACCCAGCATTAAGGGGTTGGATTGGGGGGTTAAACCACCAAATAGTTCCCGAGCGCGGCGTGTCTGCAACTCACCGCTCCCCCAGGGGATGGGTCAAATGCGGAGACTAAATGGGACTTTACAAACTACTGCCAGCTGCGCTCTCTCTGTTGGACTTTGGTACTGCATGTTACTTCCGCGATTTAAATCCGAGGCTTATCATGAAAGATCCGAGGCTTCAGCCCAAGTAGCCGGGCCTAACGCCGCCCCTGATTATTAGCCAACGAATAATTTGTAAGCTTTACTTACTTTTTTGGATTCATCAATAAATTCATAAATATGGAAATATTTACCGATTTATTACGTAATTAGGATATCCGTGGATATTCTCGGGGCACCATCCCCTTTTAACAGGGGAAAATGAATCCACACCTCTTATCAATCTGTCTAACGTTCGTAAAATTATTTTCACGAGCAGCAGTTGTATTTTATAGACACAAACAAATCTACTTGAGACAAAACTTAATTGGCAATAACATTTATTAACTAATATGACCACTTCAGCTCCTCCCAAAGCATTTAGCCAATCAACTCAACCAACTTATTTTATCAAACAAATAACAAGCAATGAAACAATGAGATGATAAGGTGAAATAATAATCTGATCCGGTAGGTGGGTGTGATGACGTAAGCAGCAGTGGTAGGTTGGTTACCAAGATGGAGGGAGTTTTGGAAAAACGGAATGGCAGATCCCTTTGTCTGGCTGAAAAGGGGTCAAAACGCGTGTGTGTGTGTGTGTGTGTGTGTGTGTGTGTGTGTGTGTGTGTGTGTGTGTGTGTGTGTGTGTGTGTGTGTGTGTGTGTGTGTGTGTGTGTGTGTTTGTCTTCTCAAATACACAGTCACACAGTGGGCTTAGCTTTTCACAGTAACTCAATCAAAAACACTTCAAAACCGCTTCACAAAGATCAAGAAACACAACAAAAGATCAATCAAAGGCAATTGAAATATCTAATAGTTTGTCAGCCTGGCCACAGTATAAAACTTAGATATTAAACAATAAAAGAACGAAACGGCTTACTTTTAGATGGTCCGATGGCGTATTTTGGTACGGAAGAGAAAACCGTTTGTTACTTTGAAGCGGTCGCGCAGTCGACAGCTTGTTCGGTACTATAAAAGAATCGAGAGAGAAAGAGAGAGAGAAAAAACTTTGAACGAACGAACAAACGAGGCGTCCCTCTGGAGTTTGTTCTCGTCAAATGGCGTTTCCCATTGCTTCCAGCGGTCAGGCCTCGTGCCTGCGTCCGGAGCCGTAGCAATGGTCTCTTCAACACCAGCTGAAACTGGAACAAAAGAGAATGATTTTCGCTCTGCACTTCATCTTATAGACTCGGCAGCGGGTGGTCCCTCAAGATTCCGGGGTTCAGCGTCGCTTGATGACATCATTAAGCTGCTGCCAGCTACAGAGGATCATGGGAGATGAAGTCTCTGTTTGGCGCTGATCTCAATATGCCTTATTTATTCATGCTCCAGGGCGTTTTTGGCACAGTCTTTTGGAGAAATTACTGCATAGTAATTTTCTCATGAGGGCAGACCCTCAACAACACCAAGCTGCTTGCCTGTTGTAGATTCACTCTTCCCAGTCTGGTGCAGGTCTACAATTCTTTTCCTGGTGTCCTTCGAAAGCTCTTTGGTCTTGGCCATAGTGGAGTTTGGAGTCTGACTGTTTGAGGCTGTGGACAGGTGTCTTTTATACAGATAATGTGTTCAAACATGTGCCATTAATACAGGTAACGAGTGGAGGACAGACAAGCTTCTTAAAGAAGACGTTAAAGGTCTGTGAGAGCCAGAGATTTTCCTTTGTTTGAAGTGACCAAATACTTATTTTCCACCCTGATTTACAAATAATTTCTTTAAAAATCCTGCCATGTGAATTCATGGATTTTTTTTTCACATTCTGTCTCTCACAGTTGAAGTGTACCTATGATGTAAATTACTGACCTCTGTCATCATTTTAAGTGAGAGAACTTGCCCAATCGGTAGTTGACTAAATACTTTTTTGCCCCACTGTACATCATTGCTGTATGTTTTTTTCCACGGGATAAAAGGGGAACATATGGAAGTGTATTGCATTCACCCAGAAAAAAAAACAGTTTTTCCAAATGAATAAGATAACTTAATAAAGTTAAATAGAAAAAACTCTGTTTTTCTGACTTACGTAATGAGAATTAACTGAGCTTTTTATTTTTTTTGTAAAAGTTATCTTGTCAATTAGCAAAAACAGACATTTTTTAAGTGAATTAAATGAACAGTGGTTGATTTATTATTATTATTTTTTGTTATTATTATTATTATTATTATTATTATTATTATTATTATTATTATTATTATTATTATTATTATTATTATTATTATTATTATTATTATTTAGAGCCAGTAGTGTGCCATGCACAAGACGATTGCAAGAGAAGATTTAAAACACTGCGTCTGTATAATTCAGTCTCATTTTAATCTAAAACAGGCGACACAGTTAGAAAATCGTTTATACATAAATGTTCAAAGTAGAGTGAGAAGAAAAACTTTCAGTTTGAAAGTAGAAGCATTTGAAATAAAATAATTTAATGTATCCATTCCATGTCTAAACATTCTCACAAAGACAGAAAATGTCTAATTTAAATCTAAAAAAATTTAATCTGCAGGTTAAATTTATGAAGGTACTTTAGCAAATTTGTCAGCAATGAGGAGATATTTTGCCAACAAGATGCTCTTTTTGCCTCTGTGCATCATAAAATAAAAATGAAATATTACAATAAATTTGTGTACTTTGCCTGGGTGAGAGCTCTTTGCTGGACTCAGACAATGGTTTTGCTGGTGGATAATGACCCCTTCACTGTCCCTGACCCTCAGAGGGTAAAACCAGTGCTCCCAGCTGGGCTGACAGTTAGAGAGAGAGAGAGAGAGAGAGAGAGAGAGAGAGAGAGAGAGAGAGAGAGAGAGAGAGAGAGAGAGAGAGAGAGAGAAAAAGGAGGTTGTGGGACATGCAGGTCTCTGTTTTTGTGTGTGGAGTACATAGTGTGGCGCAC
>SSNQ01034248.1:106318-120379 GCA_006942095.1 Nothobranchius kuhntae
GATGATGAAGGCGACAGTTAACACCCCATGCCATGACTTTACTGGTGGACCAGGAGATGTGAGGGTCGTGGAGGCGGAACCAGGAATGACCCAGAATGAGAGGAGTCGTAGGGGCGTGAATGACCAAGAAATGAAGGGTCTCTACGTGTTCTCCGATGGTCATCCGGAGGTTCTGGGTTCGGTGCGTGATCGGATATGGCATGAGAGGGCGCCCGTCCACTGAGGTGACGGGAACGGGATGATCGAGGAGGGTGAGTGGAATCTTGAGCCGGTTGACCAACCCCTGGTCGATAAAGCTTTCTGCAGCTCCGGTGTCGAGGAGGGCCACCAGGGGGACCGGTCCTTGGCTCAGCTGGAAGGAGACCGAGAGGGTGGTGTGATGAGGAGCTGCATGAGTGGAAACTCCGAGTGAGGCAGCTCCTACACCGACCCGGAGGGACCGTTTCCCGGGCGTATGGGGCATGTTGCACGGGGATGACCCAGAGCCCCACAATAGGCGCATCGTCCCTCCTGAAAACGGCGCGCCCGTTCCTCGGGGGGCAGATGACCCAGTTGCATGGGTTCTTCCATGGGTTGGTTCTCCTGACGGCGGGGGAAAGTTCGGGATTGTACGGGAACCGCCCTCACTCCTGGTCTGGTGAGGAGGCAGCGGTCCAGCTGGAGAGCCAGGTCCACCGCCTGGTCCAGGGTGGTTGGAGCCTCGTGACCAATCATGCCCTCACGGATGCGGGGTGACAATCCCTCCAAGTACACAGCCTTCACCGCGGCATCACCCCAGGTTAGACGGGCAGCGGTGGTCCGGAAGCGTGAGGTGAATTCGGCCACGGTCTGAGAGCCTTGTCGAAGCTGGAGCAGGCGTGTCTCATCTGCGACCTCGCTGCTGGGATGAACGAATGCCTTCTTCAGTTCTTTCACGAAGGCTTCATAGTCGTTGCAGACTGGGGACTTCTGATGGTACAGAGCAGCCGCCCATTCACCGGCTCGCCCAGTCAGCAGGGAGGTTAACAGAGCCACGCGAGAGCAGGAAGTCGGGTAGCGTGCCGGCTGACACTCAAAAGTCATTGACAGAACGGCCAACATGCTCTCCGGGGATCCTTTAATCCCATCCCATTTCTCTGGGAGACTTAGATACGGCTCCACCACGTTAGGAGTGGCAGATGACTGTCGTTGGAGGGCTGAGGAGAGTTGGACTACCAGTTCGGTGACGGAATCGAGTTTGGATGCGAGGCGATCAGTAACAGCACGCAGCTGATTGTTCTCCACACGGAGTTGGGCGTTGTCCGCCTCCTGGCGTTCTACTCGGCTGAGCAGCTGCGCTACCTCAGCTCGCAGCCGTGCGATCTCCGCTGGGTCTACTCGGGACTCAGTCATCCTGTCAGGTTCGATGGGCTGAGCTGGAGTGGTTATGAGACCCAGGCGCGGAGAGAATGGTGGATGGAGACTGATATGTGGCAGCGTGGGAAGTTCTCTTCCCGTATGGTTCGTAGAGTTAGTGTCTTAGGTCTTAGAATGGCTTGGCGTCTATCGTTAGATGATGACTGAGTGCCGGCTCCGCTGTGACAGGTCCTTAAATAGGCTCAGCGGGATGACGTCACCGGGAAGCGTCGGTGACAGGCCTGCTGGGAACTGGAGTGCAGCGCCAGCCCGGCCCGCAGAGGAGGTTAAGAGGAGGAGTTCATGACAGCATCATTTCTTTCATTTTTACCTGATATTTTGGCCCATAAGCACAAACAACAGTCAAGACCCGTTTCCCGACCCGAAGGCGCAGGGAAGCTACCCTCTCATCCCCCAGGATAAACCCCAACACACAGGCAGAGTCTTGGGGCTAACAAAAAGCCCCAGCCCTCCGCCTCTCACCTGGATCAACTCCAGCAAAGGAGGGTGTCCAACCCCTCTCAAGGACTTGGGTTCCAGAGCCAATGCTATGTGTCAAGGCGAGTCCGACTATATCTAGCTGGTACCGCTCAACCTCTGCCACAAGCTCCAGCTCCTTCCCCGCCAGCGAGGTGACGTTCCATGTCCCAAAAACCAGTTTTCTTGTCAGGGGATTGGACCGCCAAGGCTCCCGCCTTGGTCTGCCACCCGATCCACATTGCACCTGGCCCTTCATGTTCCTCCTGTGGGTGGTGGGTCCACAGTTGAATTAGCCCATGTATCCGATTCGGGCTGGGCCCGGCCGTCCCCATGGGTGAAAGCCCAGCCACCAGGCGCTCGCTCACGGGCCCCAACCCCAGGCCAGGCTCCAGGGTGGGACCCCGGTAACCCTCCGGGCCGGGTACTCCAACTGTTTGAATTTACTTCCATGAAAGATCCTGTGAACCAAACAAAGTGTTAGTCAATAATAAGATGTTGACCAATCTGTGAAATGTCAATGCTATGATTAGTAAGTTTTAATGAGTACTGTGACTTTAATCTAGCTGCACTAGACATCTTGATTCACGTAATGTAAACGCATGACACATTGCTTTTACTCATCCAATCGGAAACTTCCTTTCTGAAGTGTGGCATAGTCTCTGTGGTGTTTATAAATCTGTCCAACTTTGATTCGACCGTAAATCAAAACATCCAGATTAAAAAAAACAGTCCCACGCCATCTTAGTTCAGTTTACTGTATTCTAAGAGAAGTATCGGACCGGCCACCCAGACTTCCATTTTAAGCAAAGAACCAACAAGCTGGATAAAATCTGTTGCATTTTACCAACCAAGCAATGGTTCTTTTCAGAATAAAAGCTGAACTCACTGACCCCCCGGGTCCATCTGACGCTGTCAACCAACTGTCGCTTTTTACCTGGAGACAATCCAAAGACTAGTCTGTCATACTGCTGACGCTGTTTCATCGGCTCCGGTACCGAAACGGGGGTCCGAGGACCTGGCATTCTGGATCTGTACGGAGGTCTCATCCTGAATGGTATGTGTGGAGCGACAACATGGCGTCTCGTGTTTATGAAACTCCGATCACAGCAAAACATCACTTCATCACTCAGATTTGCGTCTCCAGATACGAGAGTTCTGATGACAACATCACTCACACATACACCATTCATCTCACGTCTCATTCACACCAAGATCCATTCATCACTTAGAGTTTAGAGTTAGTCTTGTTTAAAATTGTTTAGAAATAAATCTTCTTAAACGTTTTAAAGGTGACTTTCTCTTCTCTTGTCTCTCAGTTAATACGAAGTGTTACATAATCCCTGCAATAAAAAGTTCCAATCTTCTGGTTAAAAGTACCCAAAGATCCATAAAGCTGACTTCATATTTACTATGGAATCTCATGTCTTATGGTTCATTAAAGGGGCATTATTGAAGTTTGACAGCCAGAACTTGTATAGAAATAATAAATGTATTCTTCATACATTCTCCTGCAATGCCCTGGTCCTGTAAAATGAGCCCTGGCATTTTTACTGTGATTGCCTGTTTTTCTGTAAAATCACAGAAAAAGAGAGCTGCTCGGGTCGAGCAGGCTGCTTCATGCACGTTCACGCTCAGGCATAGCTCGTAGCATTTGCTATCAGTAGCTTTAGCAGCAGAGAGTGAGGTAGTGCCAACTCAGCGACTTTGTCGCTGTTCCTAACGCCTAGTGATGAACCTAGCTACATTTCTGAGGACCCTTAGCTACTCTCTTCTAGATATTTCCTGAAAATTAGCAACAAAATAGCCATTTTCGCTCTGAACCGTTCTTTGAACGTTGTCTCAGCTGTAATCAAGGATATAAATATTACAAATACCAAAGACATCATTGGTGCTTTAGCTCACCTAGATTGACGTTGGACTTTTGTGCAGGAAACCCGGGTTTGATTCTGGATGTGAATGTAGTTTATTTTGAGTTTCTTTTTTACATTAATGGTATATATTTTTTACAGTAAGATGCCCAAATTTTTATTTGAGACTCGCCGAACGGCATTGAATTCACAGATAAAAAAGATGTGGGTTCAACTTTCATTTTGGAACAAGTGTTCAAGCAAAGGAAGGGAATGATCTGAGCATGCAGGAAGACTGAACCATCATAAGCCTTTGTCGGCTGTGCTGAAGAGAAAGGCACAGAACCAAATTATTTAATTAATTAGCTGTGCGTTCTCCTGTCCTCTGTCCTCCGGGCCACACACACACACACACACACACACATGGGACTGTCTCAGCTGTTATTTTCGTTAAGGAGTGTGCACGTACAGCATGTGCGCCTCGTGCACGAGCCTATTATTGAACCTGCCGTTACGCTTTTGACCTGAGGGGGCAATCGCGAGCATAAAAATTAAAAACTCCGTAAAGTCCCCTTAAATAGATGTAAATTAAACCCTTACATTTGTTATGTTAAAAGTAAATTAATATTAAGCAACCAGGTTCAGTGGAGCCAATTAACATACACTTGGTTAAGTAAATTCAACTTTTCATTTCTTACAGTGAATGCCCTTTTATTTAAGTCAACAAGAATAATTTTTCTGCTGAGGTTGAATTTGGTTTTCAGTTCCTGCTGTAAAGCACCTCTCGGCTATAGGAAATATATTCTTAATGACGGATTGAAGACCATCCTGCTTCCTGCCAGGCAGAACAAATGATGTGGAGTTTTCAAACATGAATTGCCATTTACTTGAGAGGTTCTTCTGATTCTGGTTTCTTCTGATTGTTTACTTTTTGATCACAGTTTGGCTTCAGTTCACCCACTCAGGTGGTGTGAGTTGATTGATTTCTCTCTGGGGTCTGTGTGGGTTTGTAGAAAAAGCTCTTTCTCCACTTCTGCATTTGTTCAGAGCTGATCACAAATTCAAGCTGAGCAGAGCTTTCATCAACCACATAAATACAGCAATTAACTGTTACAGGAATATTAACATGATTTATTAATGTGATGCTAAATTCATTATTGTTTATTTAGGAGTTTAGTACAACTGTGCAACCGTCAGACAAAAGTGCTTTGTGTTTAGTTTGCTGGGATTCCTTTCTCCAAATTGAATTTGACAGCTTTCCTTTAAAGCAAGTTCATTTTTGATGAGCTGCTGCTGCAAAAAGGCAAATTATATAAAGGATTGTCTTGAAGCAAAAGCTGATTTTTCTGCTCTAATCTGTTGAACAAACATCTGATTCCTCTGGTGAGAAACAAACCTCAAAGGACAGCAAATAGTGCTTTTCTACCATCTAAAACTTATTTTGATTTGAGCTGACATTCTTTCCAGTAGCACCGTGTTTGCCTGGGGAAAAAAAATCTAAAATCTTTCCTCCTCCACTCTCCACAAAGCCAAAGAAAGTGACTCACAATTTTACTTAAAGCCTTGGATGACTCTGCTATTATGGGGCAATTATTTTAGAGAAAAGTTATCATTTGAAAGCCAGCAGTACCTCCCACCTCCTGCCTTCACACAGTTGGGGGACTGTCCATTCCTCTGCAGCTCTGTGATTGCACATCTACATCCTTCGTTACAACAAGGCAGTAATATTCAAGAAATTATCCTTAATAAGGTGAAATTGAGCAGCATAATTACTAATCACTCTGCTGCGTGGCCACCACGTCCTGAGGCTTGACGTGTTGATTGGTGGCCTGCTGTGGAGACCGTTTTGTGGGAGCAACAGAGCTGGAACTTCAAATATGTGTGTATTATTTGGTAAATAAGTTTGCAAGGTGAGACGGATGTTGTCTCTCGCTGTTTTCCTTTTTGGATGATAACAGATCTCCATTCATTCAAATATTTGTTGAGGACGTTATCTTGTAATGATGACCTGAAGCCCATCAGCAGCAGCACAAGAGAGCAGCATGGCATGCAACTTTTTTAACAATTTAATTAAATCTGACTTAAAGTTACATCTGCATTAATTTTTGTTCTAATCTAGGATTCATGTGAAGCAGCTGGGATGAGAATCATTTCCTCTAAATCTGAGACCATGGTCTTGAGTTGGAAAAGGGTAGAATGCCTTCTCCGGATCAGGGATGAGGTCCTGCCTCAAGTGGAGGAGTTTAAGTATCTCGGGGTCTTGTTCACGAGTGAGGGAAAATTGGAGTGTGAGATCGATAAGTGGATTGGTGCTGCATCTGCAGTGATGCGGGCGTTGTTGTCATGGTCTGCGTCTGCCCCTTCTTTCATGTGCCTCCTGGTGTTCTCCATCCCTCCCTAGATTCCCTTTTGTGTCTCTTAGCGCCCTCATGTGTCCTTTGTCTGTGTCTCAGTTAGGTGTCTTATGTTGTAGCCTTTTAAATTATCCCTCCCTGATCCCGTGTCATCTCATTTAGCCCCAGCCTCTTTGTCCCCAGCTCGACGTGCGTGTGTAAGAGTCCTGCTCCAGTTCTGTGTGTGTGTGTGTGTGTGTGTGTGTGTGTGTGTGTGTGTGTGTGTGTGTGTGTGTGTTAGTCCTTCCCGCAGTCTTTAGGTTTAGTTTTGTGTTTTAGAGTTTTTAGGTTATTTGGCCCTCCTCAGATTCTGTTTTCCCATTTTGGTAATTATTTTCACCTGTCTTCCCTCCAGCCCTCACTCCACACTCCTGCTGCCAATTTCCCTAATGACTCCTCCCTGTTATTTAAGCCCTGTCTTGCCTCTGTCTTGTGTCGGTCCATTGTTTGTATTCTGTCTGCGTTTGTTCGACTTCGGACTTTAGGCTCGTTGCCTTGGATTTATATTTGTTCATCCTCTAATAAAAGGATTTTTTTTCTTACATCTACTCCTGCCTCATGTCCTCTTGGGTATCTGCATATTTGGGTCCTAAACATCCCAGAAACGTGACAGTTGTACCGGTCTGTGATGGTGAAGAGAGAGCTGAGCCAGAAGGCGAAGCTCTCGATTTACCGGTCGATTTACGTTCCTACCCTCACCTATGGTCATGAGCTTTGTGTAGTGACCAAAAGAGCGAGATCAAGGGTACAAGCGGCAATGAGTTTTCTCCGCAGAGTGTCTAGGCTCTCCCTTAGAGATAGGGTGAGAAGCTCAGTCATCCGGGAGGGGCTTGAAGTAGATCTGTTTCTCCTCCACATCGAGAGGAGCCAGTTGAGGTGTCTCCAGCATCTGGTCAGGATGCCTCCCGAATGCCTCCCTGGTGAGGTTTTACGGGCAAGTCCAACTGGGAGGAGGCCTAAAGGTAGACCCAGAACACGTTGGAGGGACTATGTCTCTCACCTGGCCAGGGAACGCCTTGGGGTTCCCCCGAAAGAGCTCGCCCAAGTGGCTGGGGAGAGGGAAGTCTGGGTCTCTTGACCTAGGCTGCTGCCCCCGCGATAAGAGGAAGAAAATGGCTGGATGGGTCTATGTCTTAACAGTCGTTAGCGTCCACGCTACTAGCATCAGCGTCTGCAGCGTTACCTCCTCTGCCTCGGACAAACTGAAAACACTCCTCTTACTCAGCGCCACGTTTACTCTGCAAATAGCCGACTTTGAAGCCCAGAAATGGATTTTAACAGCTCAATAATCTGTTTGCTGCTGACATAGAAAGCGCATCGACCAGCTTCCAGACCGAGAGGATTTAACTCCAGTTTAGTGACACGCTCAAGTCACTATGACTCTGTGGCTGCTGCAGCTTTTATCCCCCTCCCCGACACAACTGCGTGGTCCAGATGGTCTCCATGTCCAGCAGCACAAACCTGTGTGAGCAAATATTTCTCACTGATGAACTCCTTCCTCAGCTCAGAGCCCAACCCCACAGATGCAGGTCTGGCTGGAACAGGTGAGCATCACAGGAAATCAGAGTGGAGAAAACTGGGATTGAATTATTTTGCTTTTAGTAACCTTTTCTGCTCCAAAGCATGAAAGTTAATAGGTGAGATATTGCATTTTCATTTAAGAGAATTTCTATTTTTTATTTATGTTGTTGGCCTGTGAAAAAAAATTCACCTACTTTAAAACAGGACATGTTACAGATAGAAGAATAGAAGTAGAAATAAAATAGAAAATCCCTTTATTGTCTCTCAGTGGGGAAAGCTTGGTGTCACAGCAGCAATAACATTCATTACAGGAGCAACAAAGGAGAGTAAAAAATAAAGAATAAACAAGAAAACATAAAATATCAAATCAAATCAACTTTATTTATAAAGTGCTTTGGCCAAAATGGCCAAAATGGACAAACAAAGCACTGTACACCAATAAAAAGCACCACAATAGGACAGACATATAACCATTTAAAATACAATGAGCAATCCATTAGAAATACAATAAGAAATCCATTTAAAATACAATAAGAAATCCATTTAAAATACAATAAGAAATCCTGAGTGCAAGTTTGCAATCCATATCCGGCCTACTTCCCCCAACTTCAATGTCCAAACGCCAGCGAGAACAGATGTGTTTTTAGTCTGCTTTTAAAGGTTTCCAATGATTTGGCCTGCTTTACATCATAGAAACACTTAAAAGATTCAAAAGATAAAAAATAAGAAGAAATGCTGAATATATGAACATTTTAAGGAATAAAATAAAAAATATTGAAACATAAGTAACGAATACCACTGATGTGTGCCTTATTTAAAATGGACTTGCTCGTGTGTAATTTGGTTATTCCACATTCAGTGTTACTGCAAAAATGAAAAGGTTCAACCGTTCATATCTGTAGTTAAAGAAAAATGTGCACATTTGCCGTCACTTTTTAAAAAATATTGAGTTTGGCCCGCAACTTTGTCCCAGTTTATCATTTTGGCCCAGTGGGAATTTGAGTTCGACACCCCTGCAGGAAATGTTTTAATACATGAGTAAAAAAGGTAAGTACACACAATGCGTAAAATTGTTCATAACGCCCAACAAACACGCAGCTCTGTATTAATGATCCAGTTTGTCTAAAACTGTATTTGAAATTAGTTTGAACAAAAAAATAAACACCAAATGAATGAAATATCTTGCAGAATATCCAGGAAACATACAATTTATTAATTGTAACAATGTTAAATTAATATCAAAACATTCATTTAAATGTGCTTCACTGTATTTGTGCAAACTTGAAACTAAACTAAAATCTTAATTTTACGAGATAGGAAGACATCATTCCCCAGGCTTTTTTGCATAACACAGTTTTATTTTATATTGATGGAAAAGCCTTTGATGTTGCAGCAGATTCTAACTGGCTTGTAATCTTGTGATTAATCGATTGTTTAGAAAATCCAAACTGGTGTCATTTCAGCTGAATGGGAATCAAAAACATATATATATTTTCTTTTAGACTCTGGTAAAACTTATTAAGCTGTGTTTTTAAAATCTTCTGTCTCCTTTAACCGCCTCCTGCAGTGATGAGCGTCTCTTTCTGCATGAGCTCCTTTTAACCATAGCTATTATATGTCACAATGTCCGTTTTCTCCAGCTTCTCCTCCCTGTAAATTTATTCCTATCCATAATCTATGTGCATCATCAGCATTATTCAGAATTCCATTATCCTATCTTAGCTCCCGAGTGTTCCCTCCTTTTCCTCCTCTCTCTATTTCCCTATTGACTTCACCTTTCTCTTGCATCTCCTCCTCAAATTACATTTACGATGCTCTCTGCATTTTAATGTGATATCAGATAAAATAAGTAATTCTTTGTGGGAGTTTTCCACGTGCAACCATTCAGCTAAATCTTGGGGATTTCTTTCAGAATTTTGTTTCTTTCCTACTGGTTATTTACTCAGAAAAGGGAAAATTAATCAATGCTGAAAATATGCAGAGCCTCTGATATCTACTGATGCAACTCGTTTATTAAAATGACATTGAGAAACTTTCCAATCACGGCTAAACGAATCAGTAGAAATCATAGGACTTGAAAGAAAAAGCAACAATTTAGGGTCGTTGGAAAACAGGCAACAAAAAACAATGTTCTGTGGTGTTACGGTTAAAAATGTGATGAGAATAAAACGTTTTTGAGTATGGATTAAAGTAAAACCGTCAAAAGATGCTAAATCAACTTATTGAGTATTTGAAGAGTTTTTCTCTAGAACTGTTGTATTTTTCTCTATGAGAAATCAATTCCATCATATATATATATATATATATATATATATATATATATATATATGTGTGTATGTATACATATGTGTGTGTGTATGTGTGTGTGTATTTTGTCCTCTAACACAGTCATGGACTCTTCTGGTTCTATAAATCTGTCTTCAACCAAGTCAGGAGATGCTGCTGCCCCATTTACCTCCCCCTCCCACCTATCTGTCTCTAGATGTCAGGTGAAGAGGCAGCTGGAGAGACTGAACAGAAACAAGGCTGCAGGTCCAGATGGTGTCAGCCCCAGGGTACTGACGGCCTGTGCAGAGCACCTCTGTGGGATTCTGCAGCACCTCTTCAACCTCAGCCTGGCCCAGGAGAAGGTTCCAGTCCTGTGGAAGACATCCTGCCTTGTTCCAGTTCCAAAGAAAACTTGCCCATCAGTCGATGACGACTACAGACCGGTTGCCCTGACATCCCACATCATGAAGGTCCTGGAGAGACTCCTGTTGATCCACCTGAATAAGCAAACTAGGACATGTCAGGACCCACTGCAGTTTGCTTATCGCCATGGAGTTGGAGTTGAAGATGCCATCATCCAGCTGCTTCAACCAATCCACTGTCACCTGGACAAAGCAGGCAGCACTGTGAGGGTCATGTTCTTTGATTTCTCCAGTGCATTTAACACAATTCAGCCTGATGTACTTTGCCAGAAACCCCAGAAGACACAGGTGGGGGCCTCAACTATCGCCTGGATTAAAGACAACCTGACAAACAGACCACAGTTTGTGAGACTGAAGAACTGCACATCAAACCAAGCGATCAGTAACATTGGAGCACCACAGGGGACTGTACTGTCACCATTCCTTTTCAGCCTGTACACCTCAGACTTCCAGTACAAATCAGAGACCTGTCATCTACAGAAATACTCAGATGACTCTACAGTTGTCGGGTGCATCAGAGATGGACAGGAAGCTGAGTACAGAGAGCTGGTGGAGCGCTTTGTGGCATGGTGTGGAAACAATCATCTGATCTTGAACATGAACAAAACAAAGGAGATGATTTTAGACTTCAGAAGAAACAGGGTGGAGTCAAACACTGTTTCCATCATGGGAGAAGAAGTGGAGGTGGTTGAGGAATACAAATACCTTGGAGTTCACCTGGACAACAGACTGGACTGGAGAAAGAACAGCGAAGCAGTTTACAAGAAAGGACACAGCAGACTGCACTTCTTGAGGATGCTTAGGTCCTTGTATGTCTGTAGCAAGATGCTGCAGATCTTCTACAAGTCTGTTGTTGAGAGTGTAATCTCTTCAGCTGTCTGTTGGGGTAGTAGCATCAGAAGCAGGAACCTGAAAAGGCTCAACAGCCTAATAAAAAAGGCTGGTTCTGTTCTGGGGACGACTGTGGAACCACTGGAGGAGATAATGCAAAGAAGGATTCTCCAGAGAATCAAGAAAATTATGGACAGCCCTGAGCATTCTCTTCACAAGACTGTCTGACAACGGAAGAGTGTCTTCAGTCAGAGGCTTCTTCAGTTTCGCTGCAACACTGACCGCTACTGGAGATCCTTCCTGCCAACAGCCTTTGTAATATACAATAACTCTTTGATGACTTGATTATTATTATTATTATATTATATTATATTATATTATATTATATTATATTATATTATATTATATTATATTATATTATATTATATTATATTATATTATATTATATATTATTATTATTATTATTATTATTATTATTATTATTATATTTACTTCTTCTTTGGTTTGTTTTTCAGCAGGCACACAATAGTCACCATGTTGTCCACGGAAGGACCCTTCATGATTCCAACATGGCGGCGTCCCTACGGGTGTGCGGTGTCCTCCGCGTTACATTAGGAGGTAATTTATGTCCGTTTTTATCATCCAGAGCTTTAACATCACAGGTCGGTGTGTACACCGGAGTGTGTTGGGACTCATTAGAGATGCGTTTCTGTTCGGTTATGATTGGCTGTGTGCCCTGCTGCCCCTAAGACACAAGTTATAATCCTTTGGTGTCGAATATGTTTTTGAGAAGAATAAGTGTTAGTTTCTATCGGTCTTGTTGGTTATCGTTATTTATGCGTGTGTGCTGTGAAAACAATGTTTAGTAGGAATTATGAGGATCTTAAATTGCTTAATCAATTTCGATATATTTTTTTAGCCTAGCTTAATGATCGAATTGGTTTCTACAAAAGCTGAAAAAATGTCCCTTTATGAAGTGTGACGTGATCACTCAGATTTACTTTAGGAAATGTTTTTATGGAACAAGGAAGTGTTATTTTTAAAAGACAGATACATCTCTTGCAGGTTGTTTTGGGTAATCAGTTGCATTGATGGATAAACTATAAACGAATAACTAGAGCTGTATGACTACTGCAAGCTTAGATCCTGTGAAACGGCCCCATGTTTACAGCACTTGTGTTATTGTGTCTCATTCAGGTGCGGCATCACTTCGAACTGCAGTGGGATTGTTTCAAGTTTCAAGCCGAGCTTCAGCTGCTTCTCTGCCGAGAAACCTCACATTTCCATCAACAACATGGCAGCAGACCAGACAGGGCAGCTTCTTCAACAAGTGTGAGTCTAAAGACCATTTTAACCACAATTCCTCTCATCTAAAACTTGCAAAATAGAAACAGATTCTACGTGTAAAAGCACAGACTGAAATTGTTATATTTACCAATGAGATAGCACAGATTTACAGAGTATGAGCAGAAAAACGGACCTTTCATGCCATCGATTTTATCTTTTGGATACAAATAAAATGACAGACTATAAGATCAAATATGCATTTTCAGTTTTACTTAAAATATTGTGAAAATGTGTCTCCATCAAATAAAACAAAACAGGCAACACACACACACACACGCACACACACACACACACACACACAAAGTGAACAGCTCAAAGATAAATACATAAAAGACCAATGAAAAGCGTATTGCTGCATGCCTATGTTGTCCTCATGCATGTGTGGGTATGGGTGCTCTGGTTTCCTCCTACAGACCAAAAACATGCATGTCAGGTTAACTGGTGACTCTAAATTGTTCCTGAGTGTGTGAATGGTTGTGTGTCCCTGTGGTGGACTGGCAGCCAGTCCAGGGTGTCTCCCCCATTTCTCACCAGTGACTACTGGAGTTAGGGACCAGCTACTATAGTGAGGGAACAGAAAATAAAAACTCTATCACTGAAATAGAAAACATATATTTTTAAACAGCATGCAACAGCAAAAATAAAATAGCAGATATTTCTAGTATTTGTATAGTTGTGTGCTGGTATGTGGGCTGCATGGTGGTGCAGTTGTTAGCACTGTTGCCTTGCAGCAAGAAGGTTGCAGGTTTGAAAACTGGCTGCAGCCTTTCTGCGTGGAGTTGCATGTTCTCCCCATGCATGTGTGGGTCTCCTCCAGGTACTCCGCTTTCCCCCACAGATCACAACATGCCCTATAGGTTTACAATTGTGTGTTGCTTTGGATAAAAGCTTCTGCCAAATAAATAAACTTAAACATGTTTTGTGAGCTGTGGTGGTGAGTCATTTATTTTACTGTTTTGTGTCACAGTTTAGTATTTCTGAGGCTGATGATCCTAACTCACCTGTAGAAACCAGGTGGCAGGTGATTCCTCTCCTCAATAAAGCAGGTGCATGTATGCTGATCTTTGGACAGCATGTTGGACTGATGGCAGAATTTTTCTCTGCTTCACATCCTGCCCACCTTAATGGCTCCTTAGTTTTCAGGCTTACTCGTGTGCAGGCAGAGGTCTGACTCACAGTTTGCATTGGGAGCACAAGACTACACAAACACCAGCAACCTGTCATGTTACATAGACTCTGGGATCATAATATGTCTGCAGTTGTAAATATTTACTTTATTCAGCCACTTTATGTTTGTTCTGAAGGTTTTACACACTTCTGCAGACATGTCTAGTTGTATAGATAGACTGTTGGTCCTAAACTGGGTTTTGTATGTAATTTAGGTTTTTGTTGCCTCATTGTTCCGGTCCAAAAAGCATTCCCATGTTTGATTTTTTTTTAATTTAGTTATTTATTTGCACACAAACAGAATAAACAGTATACAAAAGAAAAAAAAACTGCAGGACTGTAGTATCTTATGAAACCACCTCCTCTATGACATAATTGAATGAATAATAATGTATTTTGTGTGTGTGTGTG
>SSNQ01034248.1:128949-172749 GCA_006942095.1 Nothobranchius kuhntae
GGTGCCTATCTCCAGCGGTCAATGGGCAATCAGGTGGGGTACACCCTGGACAGAGAGCCAGTCCATCGCAAAAGTGCTGAACAAAAACACATAATAAAATCAATTAAACATAATAAAAACTAAATCCATTCAAATTGAGTGATTCCGATACAAAAGAAAAGGAAAAAGAGAATAAATTAGGCTGAATTAGAATCCAGAGAGTAAAAGGGAGATTTTAAACGAGACTTAAAAAGGGAAAGAGAGGAAGAGAGTCTGATCGGGAGGGGCACCTGGTTCCAGAGCTTCGGTGCACAAACTGAAAAAGCACGCTCCCCGCGGGGCTTACAGCGGGAGCTAGGGACATGATGAAGGTGCTGGTTGGCTGATCGGAGGGACCACGTATAGGGACATAAGGGTGAATGAGCTTGGACAAGTAGCCAGGTGCTAAGTTATTGAGGGATTTGAACACAAATATCAGGATCTTAAACTCTATCCAGAGATAGATGGGGAGCCAGTGGAGATTTTCCAAAACCGGTGTGATGTGTTCTCACTGCCTGGTGTCAGTCAGGAATCGAGCTGCTGCGTTCTGCACTAGCTGAAGGCTGGCGAGAGTGGAGGTGGAGATACCATATAGTACTGAATTAAGCCTGAGTCATGCTTCTGCGTTTGCATCAATGCGGAGACACACAATGCCATTATCCGTCCTTACGGGCCTGCTGGAGAGCCCCCGCAAGGACGGGGTAGGGCTGGGCGATACGGCCTAAAATCAGTATCACGATATATGGAGGGTTTCACCTCGATAACGATAAATGGACGATGACTACAGGTATGTGCAGAAACCAAAGTTGTGCACTAGATGGGGCTGTCTCATGTATTAGTTGAGTCACATTTTTACGTGACTCGAGGTGGTACAGCTTCTTAAAGGGACATGAATGCTGCCAACCTACACACATCTTTTAATTTTTTATTATCAAATTTTTTGACAAGGGAAAAATTATCACGATAAGAGTCAGAAATTTTCGATTTGTTGCCCAGCACTACCTCTGGGTTGTCGTCCGGTGTTCTGCGGGCCATCAGGATGACGGGGTCCCCACCCCACGCTCCTGCTTTCAGTCTGCCCCTGCATCTCTGGCATCTGCGCCTATGAAGTTCCAAAAGCTTATGGCCAGTCAGCATGTCTTGCAGGCTTTCCCCATGTGCTCTGCCACAGTGTTGCTTTAGTAAAAGATTTTCCATTTTCCTGGTTAGCAAACAAATTTCCGCTATGTTTTCGGAGCTGCTGCTATGTTTTGGTTCAGCCTCAGATGGACAATAATGGAACACCCCCCAAAGCATTTTAACTGTCAAAGTAATTTTAGACCCAGTATCACGTGTAAACATCTGTCTTCTGAGTGCTGTAGGTAATAGTTAAAGAGCTTTTTCTTCTGAGAACTGCTGTGGCAGTTTATATTTATCAGTCCTGACACACATGCTAGGTTTAATGGGAATTTCTCTACTGAGGTGGGTACAATCTCACCTCTTCTTTTTACAGAAGCTCTTTTACCTACTGTAACATCTCACATGTAGGTTAAAATTCAACTGGAAGTGATAACTTGTGGACAAAATGAGGCATCTTGTTTAAAAACATAAGAAAAGGCAGCTTGCTTTAAATGCCGATGTGCAAATTTCCAGTGCAGTTATAAAAAAAAAATAAACAGTCCCGTTATCTGTAAAGGTTGTGCTCATCAGAAAATGGGGTTCACTGCAGCCTGCTGGACGAAACCATTGCCCCATGTTGTTTTTACTTACAGAAGTTAGTAAATGTAGCACCACTGCTGCGTTACCTTAGTGTGCAGAAAATAAATAAAACAATCTTCTTAGGGATTTACCTGCTTTAAACAATCCACATATAACCAGTCACACAAATCTGAAGCAGAAGACAAAAAAATATATACTGCGATACGTGTTTCCACATAGCTCTCAATGTTTTGCTGTATGTTCTTTTTTGATGCTTATAAAACATGTTCCATGTGGGCAAGCAGGCAGGACTTTGAGCCCCACATTCTGAGTTTTCTGATCCATTCATAAAATACAGCATGGTTGCACTAAAACATTATGGCTTTGCTTTTGAATAATGATCTAGTTATTGTTCGTGGATGAAATGAATTACCCCTGAATTAATAAAATATATATGATTTTAAAGCTCTTAAAAGAGAATTTTAAAGAAAATCCACTTTTGGTTCTAAAAAAAACATCAAAGTTTCTTTATTTGTCTTCCTTGGGAGACATTTGCTTTAGACAGAGTGGTGACACGGCAACACCATGCTACAATCATCCAAAACATCAGAAATAGAGCAATAAATACGTAAACAGATTCATTAAAACTATTTTAAAGCAATACAACAAATTAGAAACAATTAAAACCTTAAAGCAAATAATAATGTTAATATTAATCATAAAAAGAACTCCCAACGGTTCTATAAAAATCTACATTTGAACCAAACATCTGTCCCCCAACCTCTGGATATTATGTGGCTTCTAAAACATAAAGGTTTTTTATAAAAATAGTCTTCAAAATGTGAAAAAGTATTACAAACTCACTTTTCTTTCTCAGCCTTTAAAGGGATATTCCACCACAAAATACAATTTTGACTGTTGCTATATCCCCTATAGTTACGTAAGTGTCTGAGCATCATGCCCTTGCACCTTTCAGCAGAAGCTTACAGCTGGTCTTTGTCATAATGAAGTCCCAAGTCTAAAATGGAGCCTGTGATTCTCTAGCCTAGTGAACTAGACCAAATTCTTGCTTTGCAAAGCTTGGTCTAGGAACGCTCCACTGGAACCTCTCAGCCCCTAGCAGCATTCTGGCGGGCCAATCACAGCTCTATAGGGGATTCAAACACACACAGAGCTGTGATTAGTCCACAATGGTGAGCCAATCGCAGCACCCTATCTGCTTTGTGGGCTAATCAGGGCCCTCTCTTGGGGCTTACACATTAGTGTCGGCACGGCCCCAAAAGGTACCAAACGGCTCCGGAATTTGGTTTCACACACAGGTCAGATTAGCGTTTTCGATGCCGAGGCAACTCTTTTTCGCAGACCTAAAATTAATGTGGTTCAGAGTCTCCAAAAGTAACACAGCTCATGTCCTCCACCTTTGTTTACCTTATTGTGGAGGACACCACACGCATTCAGCGCCCACAGGCTCTGGGATTTCTGCATTCCTGAGAAGTCCCTCGGATTTTTATGTGAACACTACACCATCCGTTCGAGACCGAACTCACGCCATCCAGCCTGACCAAACCCTGACCGTGCTGATGCTAATGTGTAAGCGCCATATTTGTCTGGTGGGGTGATGCAACACAGTGGAACAAGATGGCGACAGCTCGTTTGAAACGGCTTTTGCATCCGTTTTGGACTGTTTGGACGTGAGCTTTATTAGAATCAGGAGCAGAAAGATGTATTCAAGTTCCTTTTTTTTTTTAGAAAAGAGGATTTATTTTCGCCTTCTTCAACAGCAGACCCCTCGTTTACCGACATCCGTTGCGGTGAGTATGTCGCATTGTTCATTGTCCAGTAGCATGCGAAGATCATTTGAAAGACAACGGTAGAACCCGCCCCATGACTGAGGGCCATCAATGGAGCCTTGCCAGACTAAGGCCCTGTCCACACCTAGCTGGGGATCTGCCAAAACGTAGATATTTTTCTACGTTTTGGCCTGTCATCCACACGAAAACAGAGTTTTTTCACACGAAAACAGATCTTTTTAAAAACTCCGGCCAAAGTGAAGATCTGTGTTTTCTCTGTTTTGGGTGTCTGCGTGTGGACGGACAAAACCGGAGTTTTAAGGTCCGCAACGTCACTTTCCGCGACAAAAAAAATGCTGACATCACGTGTGCGACCTGTGTTTACACTAGCCGACATCATGGAAGCCNTCAGAGCTGCGCTCTGTCACTACCCGATCCATCAATTGTCCAAGCGCTTTCTGCTTGTTTGTTTTTGCAAGCGGAATTACTGCTCCTTGCGGAAGACCACAGACGAAGGACGAGGTTAAGAACGGGGGAAGTACTGCCGCCTACAGGTCTGGCATGTCCTTAACAACGTATTTATCCGGGTACGTGTGGACAGAGTTTGTTTTTAAAACGCGGTGGTGTGGATGCAAGTTTTTGGAGGGGCGATATTTGTTTTCATAAAACCCCGGCTACGTGTGGACTAGGCCTAAATAATGCATTTATTTAATCTGGCTTGCCAGGCTAGTGATTTCTTTGTGTTACTTATTTTCACTTGCAGCCAGTATGATTATTAAGGCCATCAAGCAAAATTAGAATCAGTATTGAGTGATTTTAATGACTTTCTCACACTCAGGGCTAGTTGGTACCATTCATTTACATTGTTTTATGCTAAGCTAAAGAGTACAGCCAGATCAGGAAAATCACTGGACTGGTTAAAAATAGTTTTTTCTAACTTATATAACTATGGGGAATATGTCAACAGACAAATTTTCACTTTGGGGTGGAATATCCTGTTAAAGAAACTTTAGATATGAAATAAAGTAAAAGCTAAGAGGTAAAATTTGTAGCTTTTGCGCTCATGTCTTCAGATAAAAATAATGAAATAATTTGTGTGATGATGGTGGAAAGTTGTTTATTCTATCTGTAGCTACTTGTACATCTAAGGAGAAAAGCTCTGATGAATCTCACTGTGGACAACGCAGACATGTAAGGACCTGTAACGCTTATACAGCCGCAATAAAAAAGAAAAACAAATGGTTTGTACACGGCTGGCATCCTCACAAAGTTATCTGTAGAGAATGAGAAGAAAGGATGACAGATAGCCGGGGTAACGTTTAAAAAAAAAAAGAGCCAAGAGTTGAGGTGAAACAGCAGCCCCTTGGACGGGATTCAGTGATTTCATTAACAGAGATGGAGCGATGTCGGTGACAAAACCCTGGAAACAACAACCTTGAAACTTTTGGTGCAAGTAAACAGCTGGCGAGACAAAATAAACTCGGGTCAGTTATGAGTGATGAGTGGTAACGTCATAGGTGTTTGAATTCAGTTTCTAATACAAATACAATCTGCAGAGATTTAAATTAGCTACAGTTTATTGTCATTTTAAAAAGCAGAAGGATTTTTGCTTTTGGCTAACAAAGTAAATTAGATTTAAAATTACGTTAGACTTTAAATTAGTGACGCTTCATACATAACGAGCCTGGGTTTACGAACGAGACGCTCATTTACAAGAACACAAAACTCTGCAACACAAATGCAAACCGCTCGCAGGTATGCAGGAAAATCTAAAGGCATGGCAAACAAGAACAAATTCAGTTTTCATTATTAAATAATTTCATGCATTAAATATTTAATTTGTGCAGGATAAGGTAACCCTGTTAAAGATTCAGTCGTTTGAAGGCGAGGGATGGTTTGTGCTAATGCAGCAGAAAGTTTCTCACACTCTCACTTCTCCTCTTCCTTCCATGCAGAGAAAACTCCTCCCCTTCAGAGCAGCAAATAGGCAGATACACACAGGCATGCAAGAAGCAACAGATTGAGAAAATAACAGATTAAACATGAGTGAGTGCATGCTAGAAACATCCTCCCACTGCTTTTTTGTCGCTCATCCGGCAAAAAAAAAGAACGTATCCCATCTGCTCTGCTGCTAACGCTCAGCTAAAGCTGCTGCATCCTCACCTAAAAGGACAAATGCTGCCTGAAGCTCACCGTCCTCAGAGGCGCCAGTTATAGTAACCCCAAGCAGCAAGGAAACCTGACAATGATCATTTGATCGATTTACAGAAAATGCCTGGAATGTCATTTTTGCAGAATCTGTATTTTTTCTTAAGCTTATGGGATGTGGCAGATCATTTTCATGATCCTGAAGCCACAGAATTTTTATAAATATAATTTTAAATATGCAAAAAGGATATGTACAACTAAACATTTAAGAAGGTATGTTTAAGGTCAACTATCTGGTGCTTTTTTGTGTCCTGCAGGACTGTCGCTGCTCCTCTAACTCCAGTCTCACTGCTGTGACCGCCCCAAGTCAATTCCCGTTTCTGTAACTGAAATGTGTGTGTTACATAAGGAGGAAAGCTTAAGGCAGAGCTAAACTTTAATGTTCCTTCAGCTGAAATTCAGCTCTGCTCTGTCACTTTCTGATGACGAAGGACACGTCACAACAGCTCATGATTTTAGGCCATGATGAGCCCCAAAGAGCCGGTGATGGTCCAGTCACAGCTTTTAAGATGAAAACCTTCAACTTCCATTGATCTGTGGTTTTTGATGAGCAGTGAGTTAATTAGAATGGCTACTTATAGTGTTGAATAGAAGAATATCATAAACATAAAGGCCAAGTTCACTGGGATATAGGGTTGGGCATCAAGCATTGATTGGAACCAAGACTGTCAGTTTTTTGCTGGAAAATTCAAGGTTTTTTTTTTTGTTCCAATTCCCAGTTTTGATGCCCTGTCGACAGACCGGAAGAAGAAGCCACTGAAAAAATAACGTGATCTGCAAATTCCGATGAACGCCTCTCAGAACCGATCATACCGACTGATCAGCTGTCGCTCATTTCCTTCGCACTGTGCAAATACGTAAACAAACACACATCTACTGACCTTTTACTCCACGAGAGGGATGTAAACCCCTCATCCTGCAACAAATCCTGTGCAGAGAAAGCTGACAGCTAGTAGAAGCTAACCGTTAGCATTAGCAACTTCACAACTTGGTAGAACTCCTGCAGCCTTTGTTATTTGTGGGGATAAAACATCAACATTGCAGAGTGAATGAAGCCGTGGAAGAGCCACATTGCTGTTAGCCAATCAGATACAAAATATCTGTAAATAAGACTCCAGATCCTGCCGTCTGACGCTCAACTCTTCTGTTGCCCACTTCTAGTTCCTGAAACAGAAGCATGAGAACTTGTTTATCTCAGAGATCAACTCAAGACTTTTATTTATACTACACTGTAAATGTGTTGAAATAACAAGTCTTAATAAAACTGCTAATAGTAATGATTATTATTATTATTAAGTTTAATGGGAAATACCATAACTTTAAACAAGCTGATTGTGCAAACGTGATTGTGTTTGTGGCAACTTTACTGTCTCATAAAATGTTAAATAGGTCATTAATAATGCAGCTATGAAAAATAGAACTGGTTAATTAGGTGTGTGTGTGTGTGTGTGTGTGTGTGTGTGTGTGTGTGTGTGTGTGTGTGTGTGTGTGTGTGTGTGTGTGTGTGTGTNGTACCAATTTTCGATACTTTTGAGTGTTTATTATTTTAATTCTCTTTTATAATTAAATATATATTTTTCTCAATATATAACCATATTTGATAAATATCACGATAAATAACATACAAGTTTGTATTTTAACATCGTCCTTGTAGTTTTATAAGCTGATAATTAAACTGAAGCAAACATCTTTACTGTGAACTAAATTTACTGTGTATCTTCATTCCTTTTGCCGTCCTTTTTCATTTGATTTTTCCTACTGGGAAGTTAGAATTTCCGAGGAGAAAGCGAACGCACCATTAGCTGATAACAACGGTGGCAATGGAAGCTAACATATCAAGCTAACGTTATCTTTAACAGTTTATTTAGCTGCTGGAGCAGATTAAAACGATGATGCCTCAAACTTAGATCGTTGTCACTGGTTTTACCTTCACCCAATCACCCGTCGCATTTAGTAAAGTAAAGCCAAACTTTAGAGCGCGTTCATGTTCTTCTAGTCGGAAATTCGGAGTTCCGAGGAGAAAGCGAATGCACCATTAGCGAAACGGAAGCTAACAAATCAAGGTAACGTTATCTTAAACATTTTATTTACCTACTGGAGCAGATTAAGATGAGGATGTCTCACTTAGATCGTTGTCTGTCGCTAGTTTCATCACCCAGTTACCCATCACATTTAGTGAAGTGGACCCAAGCTTTAGCGTGCGTTCTTTCTATCATGCTTGCTCTGTTTACAACGGGCTCGCAGGGACCGGCGGCATAACGCTCTTGCGCATGCGCAACTGTCTTGGCAGTACCGAAACGAGGCACCGTTTGAAATGACGTGAATCGGTGTTCGGTCGGTACTATGGAATTCGGTCGGTACCTTAAAAAGTACCGAATTCGGTACTCATCCCTATTGCAGAGTGAATGAAGCCGTGGAAGAGCCGCATTGCTGTTAGCCAATCAGATACAAAATATCTGTAAATAAGACTCCAGATCCTGCCGTCTGACGCTCAACTCTTCTGTTGCCCACTTCTAGTTCCTGAAACAGAAGCATGAGAACTTGTTTATCTCAGAGATCAACTCAAGACTTTCATTTATACTACACTGTAAATGTGTTGAAAAAACAAGTCTTTTAATAAAACTGCTAATAGTAATGATTATTATTATTATTAAGTTTAATGGGAAATACCATAACTTTAAACAAGCTGATTGTGCAAACGTGATTGTGTTTGTGGCAACTTTACTGTCTCATAAAATGTTAAATAGGTCATTAATAATGCAGCTATGAAAAATAGAACTGGTTAATTAGGTGTGTGTGTGTGTGTGTGTGTGTGTGTGTGTGTGTGTGTGTATTCTGCATGACATTTTTGGGGACAGTCAGCAGTTTACACATCTGTTATCAAGTCACAACACACCCCTTTTTCACGTTCAGTTGTCCAAGTTGACGTTAACCGTCATCGCCTCTGAGGTTCTCATGTTCCAATGCCTCAGAACTTCACTGCAGGTTCTATTTTTCAAAATGTTTCTTTTATCTGTTTTGTTTTCTGCTCTTGCTGGACCTTGTTTGTCTCTTCGTTTGGATCAACACCTCTCCTCTGAGCTGTTTCATGTGCAAAGAAGCATTATGTATGCTTTGCTTCCTCTGATTTTTCTTTGTTTTTGTTTTTCTCTCCTTCCATCTCTCCTGGAACAATTCCCTCATCCCCTCCAGGTCCTACCTGCCTCCTTCTGACTCGTGTCTCTAATCCCTTCTGCCCCCACTCATCCCTGTTTTCTCATCCCTCTTGTTCTCTGGTTGTTCTGGTGTGTCTACTCTGCCCCCTGGTGTTTAAGCAGCATAATGCAGGACATTGAATTTCCTGTGTTTACACATTGAACAGAGTTTCTCATTACACACAGTCAAGTGTCAGATTTTATTGGCAAAGTGGAAGAAAATGTTTCTACATTTTTATTATTGGCTGACTGTAGACTATAATTACAACAGAGAAGACCAAGTCAACCTTTATCCAAGTGACACATAAAGCATAAGAAAAAAAGTGTTATAAAGCATTTACTACATACAATGGTCAACTTTTTAAGACTTGCATTTGGTTGATGACATGAAACTGATTATGAGCATTTTGTATTTGTGTCTTAGTGCAGTGTAAATTTACCTTTAACATTTTTCTCTAATTTGCAAACCATCCCATGCATGTCATGTATTTATTATGTTTTGTAGGTGAAGAGTGTATTCAATATGACCGCCAAAGAGGGCAGGAAGAGGTCCATCAGCTGTCTGGTTGCCGTGGGAAATGGAAACGGAGCTGCAGGTTTGATTCTTTCTATTATACTTGGTCGAAATGATGGAGAAAAGTTCTCAGAAAAATCTGTTGTGAATAAACAAACCTTCATTAAAGCTGCTTTCCAAAGTTTTCCCCTTTCAGAAATGATGTATGATTTTTCAGAAATCCATAAAAGCGATTGTCTCTTGATAAAATGTAAGCAATATGTCTATTTTTTTTGTACTAAGCACGCCCCCTGCCCCGCAGAGGTCCGTGCAATAGGAAACTGAGCGCCGACCAGAACTAACTAATAGCGTTAGACTACCGCTTACTTGCTTCAAATTTAAGGAATGCCTCGGCTGATGCAGTTAATTAACTTTTCAAAGACAAGTTCGTCTCTAAAATATAAATATATGAGAACACAACATGACATGAGAATAACACTCGTAAAACAAATGTTTTAGCTGTTTGTCGGCTACAGAAGCACATAAACAGAAACGTGAAGTCGCCATCTTAAACAGAGCAACAGATTTTTTGTGTGATATGCTTGTCAGCCACTAGATGGTGCCATCGGATAAGAGAAATACTTCTGGACAGAAGCTTTAAAATGACTTAAACTTATGCCAGAATTAAAAGTGGTGGTTTACTGTAGGTGTTTAATTTCAAACTCGTCAAAGGTTAGGTGCTTTCTCAAAGGGATGGCACCCTGAAACAGCTCATTCTGGAAGCTACTGAAAATGTCAAGAACAAAACAGCTGAAATCATTTTTTGTGACGGGGGTTTAGTGCAAACTACTTCACAAGCATGTTTTATACTGGACACAGAACTATTATAACTCCAGAAAAATGTCATTATATGTGTCTTTTAAAACACCTTTTATGTTGAGATAACAAGTTTACCCTCCCTGAAAGCTGTGGCATTTAACCACAAATAAGTTGTTTTTTCTTAAATGGGTGTTGTTCATCCAAGGAGATGTGAATCCTAAAGTTTGTCCTTCAGATGTGAAGATAACGGTCTCTCTCTCTCTCTCTCTCTCTCTCTCTCTCTCTCTCTCTCTCTCTCTCTCTCTCTCTCTCTCTCTATCTCTATCATCTATCTATCTATCTATCTATCTAGGCTTTGCGTTGGGTAAAGCAGCAGATCGAAACACAGCTATGAGGAAGGTAAAAGTGCAGAGTTCATGCACATGATTTTATGACAGCTGTTCAGTTGCAAAATGTTTTATTATATTGATTTATTAATGTTTTATTAAGTTTGATTGTGTAATTTTCTTTTGTTACAATAATCACTGAGCCAGTTTTTACTGTCAAAATAAAAACAGGCTCAGCATAAATGAGTACACCCCCTTTAAAAAGTAAGAAGAGACCGTGGTTCTCGACTGGAAAAGGGTGGCTTGCCAGCTCCAGGTCAGGAGAGAGGTCTTGGCTCAAGTGGAGGACTTCCAAGTGTCTCGGGGTCTTGTTCACGAGTGAGGGAAGGAGGGAGGGGGAGATCGACAGGCAGATTGGGGCAGCATCTGCAGTGATGTGGACGCTTAACCAGTCTGTTGTGGTGAAGAAGGAGCTGAGCCGGAAAGCAAGGCTCTCGATTTACCAGTCGATCTAGGGTTAGGGTTACGGGTAGGGTAGGGTTAACCAGTCCTCACCTATGGTCATGAGCTTTGAGTAATGACCGTAAGAGCATGATCATGGATACAATCGGCCAATATGAGTTTTCTCTGCAGGGTGGCTGGGCTCAGCCTTAGGGATAGGCAAGGAGCTCGAGCATTCGGAAGAGACTCGGAGTAGAGCTGCAGCTCCTCCATATCAAGAGGAGTCAGTTGAGGTGGTTTGGGCATCTTGTTAGGATTCTCCTGGACGCCTCCCCAGGGAGGTGTTTCAGGCATTTCCTGCTGGCAGGAGGCCCTCTGGTCGACCCAGGACACATTGGAGAAAGTACGTCTCCGATCTGGCCCAGGAACGCTTTGGGGTCCTGCTGGTGGAGGTGGCCAGGAAGAGGACGGTCTGGAACTCCCTAGTTGGGATGCTGCCCCCGCGACCCGGACCCGGATAGTCCCAGTCCCAGTAGTCTTCATCTCTTCTAGCATGGGCCCTAGCAAATCCTGGGTGTGTTTTTTGTGCATGGGCTTTAGGAGAGGCTTTCTCTGTCATGGCAATCGGTCACTCCAGTTTGGCTTTCTACTGCTTTAGCTAACTGCAGTGAACTTGCATGGTGATTTTCTTTGACCCTTCTCAAAAGAAGACGAGACGAGGTTTTAACCAGCATTTCAATGAACGAAGAACAATTTCCAGAATTTTCACAAGGCTGGGTTTTATTGAACACTTGTTTAACTCCATAACATGAAATTAAGATTAGTCATATACCGGTAACTTAGATTACAAAATTTTCAGTTTTACGAAAACTGGTTGAAGTGTTATGGCCAACGTTCACTCCAGTTGGCTTTCTACTGCTTTAGCTAACTGCAGTGAACTTGCATGGTGATTTTCTTCAACCCGTCTCATCAGAAGACACTCCTGCTGAGAGGTTAACTTCTGTAAACAGCCTGAACGTCTCTGTAAGATGGTTGCACTTTCATCTTTCTTAAACCTTTGGATCCCCTTTGCTGCAGTATTCTGACTGTTATGTAAAGCTTTGCTGATCTTCTTGTAGACCTCACCTTTTTTGTCTAAAGAAATGATTTCCTTTCTCAGATTTTGTGGCATTTCTCTTTGGTGTGGAGCCACTGCTGACAGCATGAAATGGGAAGGGCTTCTCTTTGTTAAGTAATGCCCTTTTATAGTCACCTGTCTGCTGGACACCTCTTAAATTAATCATTAGACTCACCTGTGGTTCAATGCCTGTTTATTTGAATTTTGCAGTCGTAAGTGTGGCTTTTCTCCTAAGAGAGGGTGTACTCATTTTTGCAACATGGGCTTGAATGGATTTGTTAGCAAAATCCCTTTTACGGTGTACGCATATTAACAAGTCTTGTTTGCAATCAGTGACCCACATTTGTGGGAGTATTTTGTCATATGGTATCTCCTAGAAAAAGTTGATTCTGAAAGGAAACTAAAGGTTTTCTGACAAATGTAACGGGGTGTACTCATTTATGCTGAGCGCTGTATAATGTGTTTTCTTCAGGCCAAGAACCGAGCCATCCACTATTTGTACTATATAGAACGTTACAACAACCAAACCAGTAAGTTTATTCTATTACTATGCAACATTTTCATGTTTTAAGTCATTTTCTGGAGCCAGTATGTGTTAAAATGACCTTTTATATGGTTAACTCATTAACTGCCAGCCGTTTCCTGATCAGAAAGCCCCTGGCTGCCAGCGTTTTTTGAAGTGTCACAGAACATTGTGCTCTATGATCATGTAAACGCCAAAACTACCAAAAGAAAGAGTAGACTCACTTCTTACATCAGGAAGAATCAGCACGTTTCGAGTGTTATCCTTTCTTTCATAATCTGTTGTTGAATTGTGAGCTGCAGAAGCGTTTCCGGTTTACGCCTCGCTTTATTTACAGCAGCGTTCCTAAACGATCTGCTAATTCATGGATTTTCTGCTTCCTGATCATGTGACATGTGACATGCATGGATGAAGATCAGCTTTAGAGATGTGATGTTTATGCTCATAGTGCGGGGGCTCGTTCCTAAGCCCGCCCTGTAAAAAAATGCAGTTGATGGCTTTAGTCGTCAATGGCAGTGAATGAGTTAATAAAATGTCACTCAGACCCCACTACCCGCTGTGGCCAGAATACCGGACTTGCAACTTCAGAGTTGCTGGTCCAGTTCCTGTTGGTGGAGGGAGCTGAGGAGTGGCAGGGAGCTGACATGGTGGAGCTGCAATCTGCTTCCAGCACGTTTCCTGCATGTTTTAGATAATGAACACAGCTGATTTGTTTAATTTAGTGATGAATCACTCCTGTAGACACTAATGAAGGCTGGGGAGACGTTTCAGCTGATAGAAAGGACAAACCCTGGTTTAACCACAGTGAATTAATAACGGATAATGGGGGTGCTAAAAGCGAGCAAAACTTCCTAGTTTCCCTTTAATTTTCTCTCTCTCACTGTTTGGATTAAGCTGAAATTTCATTTAACAACAGCAAATAGTTTGCTAGCTGCTACAATTTTTAGTATTTATGGTTGTGTATATAATTAAATACATTTTTTTATTAGTCTATTTTTGTCAGTGAAGTTTGGTTTCGTCAGCCTGAAACATGGAAAAAACACAAAACTTGTGAAGAGTTAAATATATCTAAAGTCCAGATTTAGATTTGTTAGACTAAATTTCATATATTTTCTAAGCTGCAAATCAACAGAGACGACTTTTACTTTGAAGGAATTTATTGATCTTGAAATATCCGCTCCAAGTCCTGCGTTCCATCTTCCTACTTCTGTTTTCATTAGTTTTCTCATTTTTATCCTTTATGGCCCCCATGTATCACCTGCTCTTGTTTACACATGTGACATGATATGAAAACTGGCTTTGTTAGAAAATGAATAAGAGCTGCTTGTTCGTTCTTAATGCAAAGCTTCATTTGGCTGCTTGTGCTTCTGTTGGAGAGCAGCCTCAGAAAGATTAATGTGTGTGAGTCATCGGCCTCCGCCGTGCGCACTGGAGGAGAAAGTTAGCTTGCTGGTTTGGCCCGGAGCCAAACGAAAAGTGTGTGTGTGTGTGTGTGTGTGTGTGTGTGTGTGTGTGTGTGTGTGTGTGTGTGTGTGTGTGTGTGTGTGTGTGTGTGTGTGTGTGTGTGTGTGTGTGTGTGTGTGTATATATATATATATATATATATATATATATGTATATATATTCATGTATATGTATAAGTATATGTATATACATATATATATTTATGTGTATATATATATATATTTATGTATATATATATGTATATATATTTTTTATGTATTTTATATATATATATATATATATATTTGTGTGTGTATATATATATATATATATATGTGTATATATATGTCTGTCGGTCGATCGAGATAATGCTAATGGATGGATGGATATTTCACCACGGAGGAC
Source organism: Nothobranchius kuhntae (assembly GCA_006942095.1). NCBI lineage: Eukaryota > Metazoa > Chordata > Actinopteri > Cyprinodontiformes > Nothobranchiidae > Nothobranchius > Nothobranchius kuhntae. Next base: position 143,404 of record SSNQ01034248.1, read on the forward strand.
ACACGGTACTGTCCTCTGTAGTGAAATGCGACATACTTATTTAGAATTTTATTGCTCCAATGTAGGATTACGTGTGTTAAAATTACATAATTTATTTAGTACGAGCGTCGCCATTCAGTGATATCTTGTCTCATCCTGGTGTGAGAGCAGAAGCTGAAACCGGTGACACCACCAGCAACAAAAGGTTGTAGCGATCCGGATTTATTTAGTGTTTTTAATCAGCTTTTATGTAGTGAACCGCTGTTTATAACATAATGTTATAAATCCAGTGGGGTGAATTATTGCAATTTTGGCAAGTTAACATACCGCTCTCTATGAGCCCCGCTTAGGTGTGCTACTTCTGATAACAACTGGGTTTGAACTAGTTGAAGGAATGCTAACGATCGCAAAAAAAACTATTTCAGGCCGTATTTTTTCCCTTTGTTTAGTACTCGTCTCTCACACTGTTTATATGCTTTTGCCACCCAATATATTAGACCCATGTGATCAGGTGACGTAGTTGCAAAGGGTTCATTAGAGCTGCTGTATTGGCCAGCTGCCATCTTGGATGGGTATTCATTCACTCCCAGTGCTTTAATTTCTACCAAGGAAGGTGCTTACCCAACTAAACACATTTTATCATGCTTTTTCACAAAATCAGAGACATGGTCTGGCATGATAATTAAAATTTAAATATAAATATAGGATATAAATATAGGATGTTCTGGGAATATGTAGACTGAATAAATACCAGATTGATCCATAGAATGACTATTGTGTTAATCAAATACTACACACGGGCAGTTACTAGCTTCAGGCAGTCATGGAGCCAGTAGGGCACACCGGCCAATCAGCACACAGCTTTTCATGTCTTGGTCGAGCGGGCGAGGTAAACCAGTCTTTCCATTTATTATGGTGTTGTCTATCAGGCCTCCTGGACCATTGTAAGTCCTAACATGCATAATCTGCTGTATAGAGGCTCAAACAGCATTTTCCAATTGTAAAAAAAAAAAATAATTTGTTCTAAAACTCTTGAAAGTCTGTAGAGTCTTATTTTGGGTTTCCAACTGCTCAAATATTAAACGGTTCTTGTCTGGGAGGACTTTTCCTCCTTTGTTTCCGCTTAGATTTTTATCACCAGACAAAGTTAGACCTCCTGCAGTCATAACAAATGTTCATTTCCCCCCCGGGCGTGTGAATCATCTTAGTAAAAATAATTTCTCATTTCTTCACTAAGCTGGATGCGTCTTCTGAGCGCCAAATATAACATTCTTGTTTATTCTTCTCATGGGGAACTTCCTCCTCTGCATTTCTGCAGCATTCTGCAGATTTCATTTATTTTATTTTAACAATAAATCTCTAGAAGTTACATGGACAGCATAGAGTGAGATGTTTTCAAGTGTTTTGACACCAGATCAGAACATTATCCTGAAGCCATGTAGCTGGCAGCACACGCTCCCGCTGAGAGGCTTCATTTGAATAACTAATCAGCCACAGCTGCCGCAGCGAGCAGGAGACGCTCACACGTGGAGGGACATCTGGTGGGCAGGTAGAGAAACACGAGTCCCTCAAACTGGAAATGGCACAAACATGTGAAGCTGGTTAGACTCTCTGGACTTGTTTAATGTTAACAGCTGCTTCTTTTCTCTGCCGACAGTTTATCATGACATCCAGTCCAAGTTCAAGAGGACAACTCTGCATATGAAGAAACAGAATGAAGGTAAATTTCCTTTCCATTAAGGTTAATCTTACAGAATTATATTCTGATGTGACTCATCTGAAAATGTAACATAAAACTGGACTTTTTAGCATTTTATACTGAAGTGTGTGTGTGTGTGTCTGCAGGCTACGGTCTGCACTGCCACCGGGCCGTCATCACTCTGTGCAAGCTGATCGGCATCAAGGACATGTACTGCAAAGTGGAGGGATCAGTAAATCTCCTCAACATTACTCGAGCCCTCTTCACTGGACTGGCCAAGCAGGTGAGAGCTTGTTGAGCTGATGGGAAAGGGTTCAAACTGTTCAGCTTCCCAGAAATGTGTCTTTGCGAAATCCAGAATCTCATAACTACTTTTGTGTCTTTTATGTTTATTTGCTCAAAATAAAGATAAAACGGGACTTTTGTGACTGTTAGTTAAACTTTAGTCATTTCTAGTGAACAAAACAATGTTAAAGACTCTTCTTGCATTCAGGAGCATACATTGTGGGTCTAATAAAACACAGCTCATAGAAGATGGGTCAGAGGTGTCTGAGAGGGGACAGGCTACCTGTCTAGGCTGTAAATTTGTAAAATCACAGCTTTATCACCAAAGCAGAAGACTTCTAGCCTAGATATCTAGACGGACAGTCGCCAAAGCAAAATAATTTTGCTTTGACTTCTCGGTTTAACGAGCACTGCCTCTTCATCCTGGACAGCATCAGTCCTGTCAGAACCAGATCAGCTCCTGCAGTGAACCCTACTCCCTGGTTTAATGACAGCATTCGCAGCCTGAAGCACCAATGCAGAAAAATTGAGCGTTTGTGAAGAAAACCCATCTCCACGTCCATCTGCTGCATCTAAAAGACCTTCTGACATCTGCAGTCACAGACTGCTGGACAAGACGCTAGGATTTCCTATTTTTCCAACCTGGTGTCCCAGAGCAAAAGGAACCCCAAGGTGCTGTTTAACACCATCAGCAGTATCGTCTCTCCTGCCTCTCCTACAGCCTCTGTCCACTCTGTTGCAGACTGTGAGAACTTTCTGTCTTTCTTTGTGGACAAAGTCAATAAGGTTAGATCTAGCATCTCTCCCTCAGCTTTATCGCTGCCTCTCCCGACTCCAACCCGGCCTGTCAGCCTAGATAGCTTTGCTCCTGTTTCTTTGCCTGAGTTAACCAAACTAGTTAACTCTATGAAGACCTCTGCATGCCCCCTCGACATCTTACCCTCATCTTTGTTGAAAAATACATTTCAGTCCATCGGTCTCAGCGTGCTCTCTGTAATTAATGCTTCTCTGGTTTCTGGTCAGATCCCTGCTCACTTTAACGCTGTAGTCCACCTGCTTCTTAAAAATCCGAGTCTTGACCCCTCTCTCCATAGCAGCTTCACACCCATCTCTAAACTCTTGTTCATCTTCAAGATATTGGAAAAGGTTGTGGCTTAACATCTCACAGCTGCTCTTGATGTACATAACATCTATGATAGCTTCCAGTCAGGTTTTCATAGAGCTCATTCCACTGGAACAGCTCTTCATTTTTTTTTTTTAAGCCTGCGGCACACGGGAGCTAACTGCTGAGCAAACTGCCTTGAATCACTGTTGTGGTCACTAGAATATTTCAGCTCAGCCGGCAGCTCATGTAGTGTGCACATGGTGAGTTTTTACCTCCCATGTGGCAGAAAATATCAAACCGGTTTGATTTTCACCTCCGCGTTTCGTGAGGTGGAAAACTCATTTCTTCACACGCATTCAGTGAGGTATCTGCTGAGCTACCAGTCATTCGAGGCCGTTTGCTCTCGTGTGCGGCAGGCTTTAGGGTCTCTAATGACCTTTTGACCCACAGTGATGCAGGGGACTGTTCTGTTCTTGTCCTGCTGGACCTGACTGCAGCCTTTGACACTGTTGACCATCGCCTGCTACTGGATAGGCTGAGACACTGGGTAGGTCTATCACAAACTGCTCTGGAGTGGTTCTTCTCTCTTCTGTCTGAGCGCTCCTCAGTGGCTGTCTCCACGTTTCGGTCCCCTACCACCTCCCTCACCCATGGTGTCCTGCAAGATTCTGTGCTGTGCCTCTACTGTTACTCCTTCCTATCTGCTTCCTCTTCAGCGCATCCTGACCTCTTAAAGGAATCTTCTGCCATCTTTATGCAGATGACATCTGACTGTACATCTCCTTTAAGCCCCATGAGATGTCTAAGCTGCAGCTGCTACACACCTGCTTAGACTCTTATTAAAGTTACCTGGATGGCTGGGAATTTTCTACAGCTGAATAAGACTTAGATCCTCATCTGTGCCCCAGACTTCAGGATTCATTTCAAGATCCTGGTTCTGGGGTCTCATTTATCAAACATTGCGTAGAATCCTTACTAAACCCGTAAAGCTCAGCAAAAAAAAAAAAAAAAGTACTTACGCCAAGTAGGTTTGTGATCTATCAAACATGGAGTACGCACAGCTGCATGCAATCTCCGCTTCATAAATCAGAAACTATCTAAAAAGGTTCTCAGCTGCTTTTTAGTCACATCCCACCCTCACCACGCCCACTTACTGCCATAAATAGTCAATGCAAAGTGCCTTGTGGATCTCCTGCATATACATAAGCCGGCTGTTGCAGCGCTCCGCCAATGACATGGCGACCATAGATCAAGACAGATCAAGGAGGTGCAATTTCACAGAAGCAGAAATTGAGGTACTTCTGGGTGAGGTGGAGAAATGAAAGGAAGTGCTTTTGCAAAACAAATGAGAGAAAATCCACAGAGTGGCATAGCGTTGCTGAAGCCGTCAATGTTGTGAATTCTTCAGAGAGATCTGTGGCGGATATAAAAAAAATGGTCCAACCGGAATTCGATCCCCAGACTCTCGGGTGAAAGTCACGCGCGCTAACCAGTCGGCCAAACGTAGATCTCCCCTGCACAAGTAGCCAGGGCGCATGATCAATCGGATCACAGTGACAGGATGCACACACTGTCACAGATGCATGACATTCTGTCTCAATCTGTCCCCCTGCTGATATTCTGCATTCCGTATTCTGCGCTTCAGGCTGTGTGTGTGTGTGCGCGCAGGCATGTGGGGGGTCTTGTTCTGTGTGAAAACGAAGCAGTACAAGTGATAATGCTGCAGGATTTCATAATTTTATCCTTCTCAGCAGCAGCACTGCAGGTGCTCTCCATGTCCAAAATGTGCGTAAGCCAGGTCCTTAGTCAACTTAAAGTTGTGCACATTCTTTCATAAATCCCAACGTTTGCGTGGAACGTTGCTTATGCAGTTTTCCGACCCCGTTTTGTGCGTAAGCAAGCTTGATAAATGAGGCCCCTGGTCGTTAGGGCCTTTCCAAGGATCTACTGATTTCCCTCTTTCCTATTCATTTTCTTTTTTCCTTTCCTTACATTTTCAATCACAATTTTTAGTTTTTCTTATTTTATCCATATTTTTCAAATCATTAAAAAAATCTTTTTTCTATTTTAAATTTTTTGTTCTTATGAAGTGCCTTGTGGTTTTCATCTTGAGAGGCGCTACATAAAAGATCGTTTTAATTCTTTCTTTTCTTTCTTTGCATGTCAGTCTAGCCTCAGCAGGTCTACCATTGGCCTGAGCAGTATTGTGTTATTCCAATCACAACTCTCTATTGCTGGGCATTTCAATTCTGTGCCCTGCCGGTATCCATCACATTTAAGTTTTAACCCTGCTTCAACACGCCTGATTTCAATGAGCAGGTGATTAACAGAGCCTGATGAGCTGCTGCACAGGTGACTCAATAACTAAATTTAGTGTGTCGGACTAGAGAAACCACTAAAACGTGCTGGATACCAGCCCTCGAGGCTCAGAATTGAATAGCCCTGATCTATTGGTTTGGTGGGCCAATCACAGTCTCTATTGGTTTGGTGGGTGGGTTGATACAAAGAAGCGGAACAACTAAGATGGCGGCAGCTTGTTTGAAAGAGCTTTGGCTTCAACTTCGGACTATTTAGACTTGGGTTTTTCTTTGAGTCTAGAGCAGATAGCGGCATTTAATCCTTTATTTAGAAAAAGATGTAAATGAGTCTTCAACAATGTATGACGGACTGCCCCATTGACTGAGATCCGTAGCCGTGAGCATGTCTTGTTGATCATTGTCCAATGGCATGCGGAGACACTTTGAAAGACAACTGTAGATCCCGCCCCACGACTGAGTTCTCCGTATGGGTCGTGATCAGACTATACCAGGCTAGAAGACGTCATAATGAAGTTAAAACACTTCGTCATCATGTCAAAATTGTTGGCTGCATTTGAACACATCTGACAATTCAAAGACAACCTGGACACATTGTGATTCATCATAATGCACCCACAGCATCTTTACCCCTGCTGATCTGGTTTTCTTCTATAACACGAATCTCCACAAATGTCTAAACACTGATTTGTCTCCTCCCACTCATCTCCATGGTTCATGTCCACCCCACGCCATGTTAAGAATAAAGGACATCAAATAAGAAGCCTCTATGGACTGACCATACGTAAATACATTTATAATAATCTTATTTTGTACAAACAAACTGCATTGCCTTGACTAAGTCATCATAGTACTCTAGATTTGTCTGCCTAAATGAATGCAATTACAAGTTTTTTCCCATTGCTTAACACCATTAGTTCACCCCATCTACTCTTCTTATATGTTCTGATGAATTCTGCAACTCCGTTATGTCCTTTTTCTATCTCTAAATTTCAGAAGTCTTATCCGCATTTGGCAACTCTTGTCTAACACCTGTCATTTGTCAATGAGACCCCCTGTTCCCCTCTTTGTCTACCATACTAGTTTAACTTTTCCTGCCATAGGTGATGCAACAAAATTAATTTAAATCAAAACCACCAACCTCCCCTCTCTAGCCCTCATCGCCTTTCGTCTTTCTCCTCTTCATACTCATACAAGTAATCATAACCTCTACATTCTGGCTTCTCTCCGTTTTTATCCCTCTGAGTGTTGCCTTTGATGCCATCTCTCTCTCTCTCTCTCCAGCCTTCTGAACAGATTAGCCTTCCCTGGCATCAGTCATACACCACTCCCCAGGGATCAAATTGCGGGTCTAATTGGGATCTGCCTAAGAAATACATGGAGCCAGTGCTTGGTTCCACGTATTTCAAGGCAGGCTCTTGTTGTTAAGGACATCTAAAGCAGTTTCTTTATTAATATTCTATCAAACTTAATGCTGCTCGAAAAGAAGAGCCCACATAAATTTAACATCAAATTGACTGGCTTGGTCATATGCTGTAACATTTTGTGTTACCATGGTAACATTTACAAAGAGACTAAACAAGAAAAGACACTGGCCATTTTTCAATATGCATACTTGTGTACTCACGTCCTTGTGAAACGTCATCGGCGATGGCCCAAGGACTCTTACAATCCAATGTATGCATAATGGCAAGTTTGCTCAAAGTTCCCAGATGTGTTCTTGCTCTGCCCATTGTATCGAGGAGGCATCAATGCATCCTTCTGTGAACTTGGGACAGCAAAGTTTCCCACAATGTATTGTGTCGCAAACTGTCAAACTCCGAACATTAGAGGAGAAAGCTAATAACTGTAATGTTTTATGTATTAGAAATTTGTAAATTTTGCTGCGTGTGTGTGTATTTTGGTTTCACTCTTCGCGATCCTTGAATATGCACTTTTTCAGCCAATTTTTGAGTGAACCGTAGGTCCTACAGAAATGAGTCACACTACGGTGAAGTAGACAAAAATCCCTATTGTTAGAAGAAGATGATGATGAAGCTATTTTTATACAGCGCCTTTCAAAATAAAAATCACAAGATGTTCCACAAAAACAAAACAAAAAAGTGAAAGCTCAGCATGGGCTGTAGGGGGAGCAGATAAAGCAGATAAAGGAGGAACAGTAGAGGCCCCAGCACAGAACCTTGTGGGACACCATGGGAGAGGGAAGTGGAAGAGGACTGAAACTTAAAATTCGCCACAGAAATGGAACGCTCAGACATGTTGTTGATCTAAATTACATGCATGTACCTAATTGTTGCTGCAGTACAAACACATTGTTCATGTCCATCAACCCCCTGGGACGCACCTGTTAAAATATTGTTTTGATAGGCGTAACTAGGCCTTCTACCAGATGTGTATGCATCGCATTATGTCTGTGAAACATGGTACACATCAGTCACCGTTATAGTGGATTGATGTGATATCCACCGGCCGTGAAGCATTACATTTTGGAAGCAAGCCAGAAGCACAGGTACACATTGCTTATACTTCAAGTCAATTTTTTTTACACTTCCAGATCGTGCCAATGTCAGCAGTTCAGATCGGGCTAGACAGGAAGTCAAACGTGAAATCGGTGTAAAACCTTAAGATATTTTCTAAATAAAAATAACATTCCAATTTCCAGTGCTTAACTCGTATAAAAGTACTTCATTACCTGAAAAACCTTCGTACTTGAGGTAAAAAGAGCAGAAAATAAACCTCAGACCATGTTTAGATGCATGCTGTTATCTTTCTTTTTACTTGTTATTGCGTTTGGTATCGCGGGCTGAAATCGTGTGTGGTCCTGCAGTTTCACAGTAATGTTGTTACCTCGCCGGACAAGCTGTACAGAACGCTTCTGCTGCCGTTTCGCACCCGAAACACTCCTGGTGGGAAGGGAGCTCGCAGTTATGCTCATTGCAGGGAGCTCAACGAATCAATGAAATTAATAAAAATCAATGAAGAAATGCATTGGCAACACTTTTTGTCATTGATTCATTGTGTTGTGCAACCTTTATGTATCAGCAATGCACACAGTTCATCTGTATGCGGCGTCAGAGCAGACCGAGGCAGATCAGAACAATAGAGACATATGTCGTACATGAGATGAAAAAAACTCAGTGTGCAATTAACTATTTTTAGATGGTTACTTTCTCCCCCAGAACTTTGTTGAACAAAGGTAAGTTGCTTGTTATGGTGGAAGGAAGATGCTTTTTACTGGCGCACAATGTGCTTTTCTAGGTTCTGTGGGGGAAAACAGAGAAACCAGCAAAGACACAAAGGCAGAAACAGTCCAAAGTTTGGGATCAAAAATGCAACGATGGGCAGATTAGCTAATGCTAGTGGGTAGCAGGCTCATGATCAAGTGGGGTTACGAAAAAACACGATGGTCGTGAAACTAAAGGACCCCACCATCTTGTTTATTTATACTGTTTAAGCTGTCTGCAGTGCTATGGGAACAGAACCGCTGCAGTCAGGTTGCTGCTTCGGGTCTGCTCTGCTACACCGCTGCAGGAGTTTGGCAAGCCACTGTAGCATGTAATTCACAAAAACGTCTATCTGTGAAAATAATTTAAATTGGATAATTGCTAACAAAAACATAATAGATATGCCACCATTACATTTTTAGCAGTAGAAATCCAATGTTATTAGCATTTCCAGTAGCTTACTGAGATCAGTGGACTCAGTGGTCTAAAGCAGCTTAAAACTCACTTGTTCAAGCTGGCTTTCCCGTGACCTTCGTCACCACCCTCTCTTTGTTTTGCTTTTATTCCACCTGTCCCAGGATCCACTGATTTCCCTCTTTCCTATTCATTTTCTCTCTCCCTTTCCTTAAATTTTTATCACAATGTTTTAAAACATATTTTTAATAATTTTTTTAAATCTTTTATATACTTTTATTTTGTGAAGCGCCTCCTGATTTTTATCTTGAGAGGTGCTATATAGAAGATCGTTTTCCTTCTTTCTTACAACTGAACATGTTAATGAAATACATACAATTTTACTGATCATAGATTAAATATGGATACATCTAGGTGATAGCATGTTGTTTTGCATGCTATTTAACTGTTTTCTAATCACGTTTTGTTGTTAAAGGAAGGAGAGAAAAAAATGTTGCCCTAGAGGTTAAATTTTCCTGTTTAATCTGATTAATTGATTAACCGAGGCGAGACCCCATCCGACTCATCGATGATCCAAATAATCGTTTGTTGCAGCCCTACTCGCAGGTGAAACACTTGCCGATATCTATGCATCCAGTGGAAAGCCTGGGTTACTGTTTTCACACTCTGGTTTAAGCGTGATGTTTCAGTTTGCTCCAAATAGCTTTTCATTTAGATTGCAGCAGCTGTCTGCTGCCTACAAGGTTGGAAACTCTAGCTCTCTGTTTGGCTAAAACTATCTCTAAAAGCAATTATGCTGCAGTGGGCTGGACCCATCACAGTTCCTAAAGGAATGTTCTAGTATTATTTTTACTATGCATGCATGAAAATGTAACTTTGTCAGGTATTTGGAGCTCAGCTGCCTTCCCCCTCATCTGAAGGTGACTTTGATTATTGCAGTGAGTTGCTATGGACCAGCAGGTGCAAGTTCTGAAACACAGACAGAACCACAAATAAATAGTTATAAGTCATCCTGACAGTCACACTTGGAGGCAGGATGAAAGTCGCTCGGTGGGGGTTGTTCACATGGAAATGATGTTTTAATAAGGGTAAGAAGGCAGAAACCAGCTGCTGCTTCATTTTTGCTGAGCTCACCTGTGTGTGTGTGTGTGTGTGTGTGTGTGTGTGTGTGTGTGTGTGTGTGTGTGTGTGTGTGTGTGTGTGTGTGTGTGTGTGTGTGTGTGTGTGTGTGTGTGTGTGTGTGTGTGTGTGTGTGTGTTTGAAAGAGAAAGCCTCATAATCAGTTTCTGAAAGTCAGTGAAACATTCTGACAGAGCCAGCTAATGTGACAGAGGATAAGAGTGAACCAGGGGGTGTTCAGAGCTGTTAAACCGCTGCTTATTGTCTTATAATGGGCACAGAAAGAAGGAAATCAGTTCAGATGCTTAAAAGGCTTCTCAGAGCTGCAGCTTACTTTATAACCACTAGACCTTCACCCCCGTCTCACCCTCAAGGCCCATTTAACTAACTGAGCTGTTAATGAATAAGCCTAAAACAGTTCTTCACCTTCAGTGTTGTTTTTGTCAATGATGACGATGACTAAATGTTTTTGTTGACGCCCCTTTTTCTCATAAGGAAAACAAGGTGCTGAAAAAGTTACTCTTTGGTGACTAAAACATGACGAGACGTGCGGGAGTTTCCATTTTCGAGACTGGACGAAAATAGTGCTCAAAATGCAAATTTCTGCATGTCTTACTCAAGCTAAGAAATAACGGCGCGTACTGCTGTGCACGCCGAGAAGAGCAACAACACAGCCACCAACAAAAAAGACATTATCACATTTAAGTAAGAGGACTTTGCCAGAATATACTTTTAAAGACACTAAGTTGGAAGTCTGATAACTCCAAAAATAAACAAATTAAACAATTTTTTTTTTCTATTTAAGTGTCGTGTAGAAAACTCTGTAAGCTCCCTATAAGTGTCTGGCTCATTTTTGTTTGTGAAAATCTACTGAATGATGCACAGATTTGCATCAATAAATTAATTCTATAAAGTGTAATGATTACCAACAAAGTAACAAAAGGACGTCACTCTGGGATTATTGTTTTACTGGACTAAATCTGGGGCAACTAGGATTGTGTCCAATCTCTCCTTTAGCCCTAAAATAAAAGATGTGGGTATGAAACACTCTAGTAGCTCAGAGTACATGTGTGACATCACAATTAATTTGTTAACGACTAATACTTTTATCTTTTGTAAAACTTAAAACAAAAATCTTTGTAGACCAAAACTGTCTAAAAAACCTACGATGCCTGCCAAAAACAACACTGCTTTCAGCCAAATTGTGGAAAATTTTCTGAGTTTGAAACGTCATCATCTCATTCCCTCTTCATCGGTGTCCCTGCAGGAGACTCATCAGATGCTGGCCGACAAGAAGCATCTCCATGTAGTGGAGTTCCAGGCGCATCGAGGTCCGCTGCCCATGGTTGTGGCAAGTCCTAAAGATGGCGTGCGTCCCAACCCAGAGTCTGACGATGAGATCCCCAGCACCAAGCTGCACTGGGACGATGTTCGAGCTTCACAGGGGTATAAACGCTCCATCTGGGCAGGAGTCAAACGCACCATCTGGTAGTGCAAACATCCGGACTGTGAGCTGTCAGAAACCAGGAGCAAACAGCTGAAATGCTTTTTGTTTGTTGCTCTTTTCAAAGTCGGTTCACTTTGGGAATGTCATAATTTCCTGTGCGCTGTCATTATAATTCATTATTCTCATTTACTTGCATCAGTCAAAATTCTAATAATTAGCAAAAATCCTAGACTTCTTGCTCCTTGTGTTTTTTGTTTTTTTGTTGGGTTTTTTGCAAAAAATAAAGTATAATTTATAATCCAGTGGTTGTTTATTTCTTTCTCTTAGAAGATAAATCACATCTCTGTTACAAGTTTTGCAGGACTTGGGTTTAGTATTTGGGGTGTCAAATTTTCCTGCTTATAATTATCTCAAATGTTTAAGCAAATTCAGAAGTGCTCATAAATCGCACTAGGGGCTGGTTCCAGAAAGGAGCAAGTTCCCATTGACTCCCATGTTAAAAATGCAACAGCCTGGTACAAAAAGCCACTGCTATGTAAGTGCAAGTCATTTATCACTGTCAATTTGTTTAACTCACCTGTTCAGATGTAAATAAAGGGGCGTGTTCTTTGATTGACAGGTGTCAGATGAGCCGTCAGCAGCTTGCCTCCCTGCTTGCTCAGATGAAGGTAGCAGAGTCTCAACCATGGTTTTCTGGCTGAAAGCATCTGCTAACCTGCATTAGTTTTGGTTAGCTCTGGATTAGCTCAGTTAGCTCATAGCTACTTTGGTTCAGAGTCTGATGAGTATCAGTCATCTGCCCCCACTCTCTGCACCACCTCTTTGCCCATTTTTGTATTTTCTGGGAGTGATGAGACATATGGCGTGGCCAAGATGGTGGTGGTGGGAACTGCCCACTGGGCTTCAGTGCAGCTCTTCAAAAACCCACAGGTTATGTGATGAAGGTTCCATCCATTTTATTTATACAGTTTGTAATTTTCACTCTGAAATTGTCACAGGTTAATTTTTTTTTTCAACAAAAAATCTATTTACTTCTGGATCTTTCTTCACAAATACGTTTACTTTGACAGAAAGTTGTGTGCACAATGAATTATTATGGTCGACTGCGGCAGAGGGGTTAGGTGCCCACCCTGTAACCAAAAGGTTGGAGGTTTGAACCCCATCTGTCATAGTTGTTCTCCTTAATGCTGGTTGTGTTGTAACGTGCCAGGGGGGGTTGTAGAACCCTGGAAGGTGTCGTATCAAAGACAGACCCTTTATTATTTTCTCTGCCTATTTTGGGTTCCATGCTGTTCATTGTAATAAAAACACAGCTTTCTGCTTGACTTTATTTAGATTTATTTAAAATTTTTACCAGTGACTGAATGTTTGGTTCAGCAACCATAATTTCATTAAAACTAATGAGTGCTTGTTCTAATATTTGAGAAACACAGAAAAATGTGCGTTAAATTTTAATCCGCTCACATGTTCCTGTTTACAATCTCCAGTTCTTCTCTGTAGTCTGACACCAGTTTTCCTGCTTCCTTATCTTGATTTCTCGTTTTTTGTTCCTTGTTTTTTTTACCTTTTTGAGTTTATACGACCTGCCTCCTTATACTTGTCAGAGCTGCTCACCCCCTACATCCCCTTCTGGTCACTAAGGTCGGCTGACCATCTACTGCTCAAAGTCCCTAAAATGAAGTATAAAGCTTGTGGGGAGCGTGCGTTTGCCTTTGCTGCTCCCAGACTCTGGAGCGCACTCCCTCTGGTGGTACGCCAGGCTTCCTCACTGGCCCAGTTTAAATCCAGCCTAAAGACACATTTCTTTAATTTAGCTTTTGGCCAATGATCGTTCTTGTATGCTGTGCTTCTGTTCTGTTTTTTGTTACTTCTGTTTTTATTGGCTGTTTTAATTTTTGTTTTGATTTTAGGTGTTTCTATTTTAACGGTTTTTAATTGTGTTTTATGTATATGTATGTGAATTTGAATGGCAGTGCTTTGGTCAGCTGACATGCTGTTTTTAAACGCACTATAGAAATAAAATTGGATTGGATTCCTGTTCCTTCACCTGAACCTTCAATTCACGACCCAAAATGTTTGAAAAAGAAAAAAAAAACACAAGTTTGAAGGTTACAACTTTTAATCATAAAGGCAATAAAAATACACTTTGTGTACTTTGTGTCATATGAAACAAACCGAGAATCTGGGTACAAAGATACATATTTACAGCTATGACAGAACTTTCATATTTGTAGTTTCATTTAATTCTTGCCATATTTTATTATTATTAGTAGGAGTAGTAGTAGTAGGAGTAGTAGAGTAGTAGATGCAATGGTGGCAGAGTAGTAGTAGTGTAGTAATATTGTTAGTTTTAGAGTAGTTGTTGTAGAATAGCAGTAACGTAGTAGTAGTAATTATTGTTATACAGCAGTAGTAATGGTAGTTGTAGAGTAGTAGTAGTAGTAGTAGCAGTAGTTATTGTTGTAGAGTAGTAGTAGTAGTTATTGTTGTAGAGTAGTAGTAGCATAGTTGTTGTAGAGTAGTAGTAGTAGTAGTAGAGTAGTTGTTGTAGAGTAGTAGTAGTAGCAGTAGTAGAGTAGTTGTTATAGGGTAGTAGTAGTAGAGTAGTTGTTGTAGAGTAGTAGTAGTAGAGTAGTTGTTGTAGGGTAGTAGTAGTAGTAGTAGGGTAGTTGTTGTAGAGTAGTAGTAGTAGTGTAGTTGTTGTAGAGTAGTAGTAGCATAGGTGTTGTACAGTAGTAGTAGTAGTGTAGTTGTTTTAGAGTAGTAGTAATTAATGCTGTACCGTAGTTGTTGTAGTAGTAATAGAGGTTGTAGAGTAGTAGTAGTAGTAGTAGAGAAGTTGTTGTAGAGTAGTAGTAGAGTAGTTGTTGTAGGGTAGTAGTAGTAGTAGTTGTTGTTGTAGGGTAGTAGTAGTAGTAGAGTAGTTCTAGAGTAGTAGTAGTAGTAGTAGAGTAGTTCTAGAGTAGTAGTAGTAGTAGAGTAGTTGTTGTAGAGTAGTAGTAGTAGTAGTAGAGTAGTTGTTGTAGGGTAGTAGTAGTAGTAGTAAAGTAGTTGTTGTAGAGTTGTAGTAGTAGAGTAGTTGTTGTAGAGTAGTAGTAGTAGGAGGAGTGTAGTTGTTGTAGAGTAGTAGTAGCGTAGTTGTTGTATAGTAGTAGTAATTATTGCTATACAGTAGTTGTAGTAGTAGTAATAGTAGTTGTAGAGTAGTAGTAGTAGAGTAGTTGTTGTAGACTAGTAGTAGTAGTAGAGTAGTAGTAGTAGTGTAGTTGTAGAGTAGTAGTAGTAGTAGTAGAGTAGTTGTTGTATAGTAGTAGTAGTAGCGTAGTTGTTGTAAAGTAGTCGTAATTATTGCTGTACAGTAGTAGTAGTAGTAGTAGTAGTAGTAATAGTAGTTGTAGAGTAGTAATAGTAGTAGTAATAGTAGTAGTTGTAGTAGTGTAGTGTGTAGAGTAGTAGTAGTAGAGTAGTTGTTGTAGAGTAGTAGTAGTGGAGTATTTGTAGTAGTAGTAGTAGTAGTAGAGTAGTTGTTGTAGAGTGGTTGTAGTAGTAGTAGTAGAGTAGTTGTTGTAGAGTAGTAGTAGTAGCGTAGTTGTTGTAGAGTAGTAGTAGCGTAGTTGTTGTAGAGTAGTAGTAGTAGTAGTAGTAGTTGTTGTACTAGTAGTAGTAGAGTAGTTGTTGTAGAGTAGTTGTAGTAGTAGTAGTAGAGTAGTTGTTGTAGAGTAGTAGTAGTGGCGTAGTTGTTGTAGAGTAGTAGTAGTAGAGTAGTTGTTGTAGAGTAGTTGTAGTAGTAGTAGAGTAGTTGTATTAGAGTAGTAGTAGTAGTAGTGCAGTTGTTGTAGAGTTGTAATAGCGTAGTTGTTGTAGAGTAGTAGTAATTATTGCTGTACAGTAGTAGTAGTATTAGTAATAGTAGTTGTAGAGTAGTAGTAGTAGTAATAGTAATAGTTGTAGAGTAGTAGTAATAGGAGTATTGGTGGTAGTAGTTGTAGTAATAGTAGTTGTAGAGTAGTTGTAGTAATAGTAGTATTGGTGGTAGTAGTAGATTTGTGGTAGTAGTAGTAGTATTAATTGTAGAGTAGCAGTAGTAGTAGTAGTAATAGTAGAAGTTAGAGTAGTAGTAGTAGTTGTAGAGTTGTAATGGTAGTAGTTTTGGTGGTAGCAGTTGTAGTAATAGCAGTTGTAGAGTAATCGTAGTATTAGTGGTAGTAGTAGTAGTAGTAGTATTGGTGGTATTAGTAGTAGCAGTGGTATGAATAAAAACATAGAATTTGCTCCCTAATCACTAACTCTGCATGTTTGCTGGAGGTTTTAATTATCAAACAATTGTTATTTGCTGGCTTACATAATAGTGGCAGTGTCACATCATATCACATAATTGAAATAAAACATCCTAAAGACCCGTTATTTCCTGTAACAAACGGCCAGGAGCTCTGGATCATCTGATATAAACAAAAGAAAATATTTTTATAGGACAGAATCAATTTTAATTGATTTATGATTCAATCACAGCCAGACTCATCTGACTTTATTTTAGCAACTGTTTATGAAATGTTTGTATTCCGCTTTGAGGTGACTGGTTGTAGATTAAAGAAATCAATTAAAATGCATTTTATATTGGGATCTGAATTACAACATCTCTTTGATGATTCATTAGTTCATGTGTTTTGGGTTAGGGTTTAACTACATGCAAAATATATTAGGGTTAGGGTTAGACAAACACAGTAAGAACGTTTCTCTAATTATTCACTTCCTGATCCAAACTGCACAGTGCTCAGTCCAGAAAGCCTCAATCCAACTGGAATCTTTTAAAAACAACCAAATGTAAATCAAACGCTTGTAGTTTTGCCTGGAAATGATCAGTAGGTGTTTTGTTTTTATTAATAACATCAAACATGAGAAACTACAACAACTATTAGGTTCATAACTGTATTCCTATCCCCCTTACACACACAGCCAAATGCACAGATACATTAACACATGTACTTGTGTCTATGTTTCTGTGTGTGTGTGTGTGTGTGTGTGTGTGTGTGTGTGTGTGTGTGTGTGTGTGTGTGTGTGTGTGTGTGTGTGTGTGTGTGTGTGTGAGAGAGAGAGTTCTCAGAAATGTTTCCATCTGATGGCGGAGAGGATGGCATGGATGAAGTAGAGAAGTGTGGCCACAAAGGCAAACACCTGAAACACATAAATCAATAACTATTTTACCAGATATAGGTACAAAACACCATATTAATGCATTTTATGCTACATTTTTAAAGATTGCATGGCTATTTCCTGCTGTGGCCAACTCTTGTGACTGTATCGTGTTTTTTGGTGCTTTGGTCAATGTTTCACATTTATGCTAACCAGAAGTACTGAGATGTTAAAAGAGAGGTGAATCTGTATTTAGCAATACATTTCAACCGCCTGAAAAAGAACATTTACAGCAGGCGATCCTGGTATCATGCAACAAAACTTCATTTTTTACTAAATGCAGGATTTTATTGCTCAAACACAAAAATAAATGAAATGATGAATAAGACTGGAATAAATGTAAGTGGTGAAATCCTTCTTGCAAAGTAACTAAAGCAAAGCAAATAGTGAAGGAGTTTTGAAATGTGGTTGAAAGTCGTTGCCTAATACTCACCACTGCAGAAATATCAATCCGATAAATTCTTTGGTCCCCTGATTTATGTTGTAACGTGATAAAAGCCAAGTCCACTCCTGCACTCAGGTAGAACAGCACTGCTAGGAAGTGATAAACAAAGTCCTGCATACACAAATGAAATACAATAGTCACAACTTTTCCTTGTTTTGTTCTATTTTATATGTTTATTTTTTATTTTTTCTTACTGCAACGGCCCAGCCAGAACTGCTTTTATGACACCCAGTAACAAAAATAATCATCCAGAGGAAGGTCATGACGAAGCAGAAGACTGAGACAAACATCACCCATCCCAAAGGGTTAGTTGGGTCAATGTGGGTCGATGCCACTAGAATCCACACCAAACCACCAAATACCTGCAAGGAAAAGCAAAGATGTTTTACTGTTACACAACAATAACCTAGAAATTTAGACAAACCATAATTGTAGCTAAAGATTTTGTGCTGCAGGTTGGCCATGCTCCAGTGTAGATCTGTCATTGGCTCGGCTAAGTTTAGGCTGGGCCAATCACAGCCCTCTGTTTATAGACAGACGTTGAGTGAGCTGAGCTCCATTACGGGGGTGATGTGAAGGAGCAAAAGCACAATGGCAGTAGCCCATGAACGGTTTTTGCATCGACTTAGACTTGGGCTTTTCTTTAAGGCATGACTAGATACAGGTACTTCTTCTTCAACAGTGTATGGCGAACCTTTTGCTTTGACTGGTCCTAGTGCTGTCCAATTGTACATAGACAGTTTGAAAAACAACCGGAGATTCCGTCCTCCCACCTGAGCTCTGTCTATGGGTCATGGCCAGACAATATATTTAGTTATAGGATGTGCCAGAATAAAAGAACAATGCAAAAGGCAGATTTTCTACAAAACTATGGTGACATAGTCTCCAATGTGGGGCCGCAGTAGCTCAGGAAGTAGAGCGGGTTGTCCAGTAATCAGAAGGTTGCAGGTTCGATCCCGGCTTTGACCAGAGAATGCTGCTGTTGTGTCCTTGGGCAACACACTTAAACTACCTTGACTGCTGGTGATGGTTGGAGGGACTGGTGGCGCCAGTGTCGGTGCCCCCCAGGGCAGCTGTGACCGCATCATAGCTCATTCCCACCAGCATGTGAATGTGTGTGTGAATGGGTGGATGACTGATTGTGTTATGAAGTGCCTTGGGGGGTTGTAGAACCCTAAGAAGGTGCTATACAAATAGAGGCCATTTATCATTTTCAATAGAGAAAACATAAAAAATATGAAAGTGCATTGGAATAATGACACGCTCATTCAGTAGTTGGGAAATGGAGTTAGCAACTTTATTCTGTTCTTTTTTTTTCTGTTTACAAACCTAAAATGCAGATGTTTTTCCTTTAAACAGCAGTAGGACCAGTGCTGCTGGGGATCTTACAACAGCTTTCGATACTGTAGACCACGAAGTGTTGCTCCATTGCCTTGAACATTATGTGGGAATTTCTGGGCAAGCCCTAAACTGGTTGTCGTCGTCTTCCTCCGCTTATCCGGGTCCGGGTCGCGGGGGCAGCATCCCAACTAGGGAGCTCCAGACCGTCCTCTCCCCAGCCTTCTCCACCAGCTCCTCCGGCGTTCCCGGACCAGATTGGAGATGTAACCTCTCCAACGTGTCCTGGGTCGACCTGGGGGCCTCCTGCCAGCAGGACATGCCCGAAACACCTTCCCGGGGAGGCGTCCAGGAGGCATCCTGACCAGATGCCCTAAACTGGTTTAGATCATATTTACGTGGCAGGATGGTTTGTGTGAGGATGGGTGGCTTCTCATCGGGCTTCTCAGATCTGCCATGGGGGATACCGCAGGGTTCAGTACTGGGACCCTTGCTGTTTTCAATTTTTATTCTCCCACTGGGTAACATTTTACGAAAGTTTGGAATTGGATTCCATCTCTATGCCGACAACTGCCAATTGTACTTGCCTCTAGATGGCGCCGGTGATCACATGATAAAACATTTTTTGGATTGTCTGGCAGAAATTAAGATATGGTTGGCAGAAAACTTCCTGTGTCTCAATGGGAAAAAACAGAGGCACTGTTGTTTGGTCCGAGTGGACATGTTGATTTTTCAAACGTAGACTGCGGTGAATTGAACTCATTTTTGGGTGTTTCAGCAGTCAACCTTGGCGTGAAGATGGACAGTGCATGCTGCATGGATGCTGATGTGGGTACTGTAGTACCCTCTTCATTTTATCATTTAACACATTTGGCTAAAGTAAAGCCGTTTTTATCTAGACGTGACCTTGAGACTGTTGTTCATGCTTTTATTACCTCGCGACTTGACTATTGTAATTCCGTTTTATTTGGTGTAAGTAAGGGTACTGTAACCCGATTGCTGCTTGTCCAGAATGCTGCAGCTAGATTCTTGTACAACAAAAGGAAGCATGAACACATGACACCAAGTGAGGCTGCTCTCCACTGGTTGCCTGTTGATTTTAGAATTCATTTTAAACTTCTTTTAATGGTGTTTAAGGCGCTGAATGGTGTGGCTCCAGCCTATTTGGCAGAGTTGCTGCAGCCATATGTTCCGGCCCGGTCACTCCGCTCTGAGAACCAGCTGTGGCTCCTAAGGCCAGGTTGAAGTTGAGAGGGGACAGGGCATTCTCTGTTGCGGGTCCGAAACTGTGGAACACACTGCCCCAACCATTAGGGGCTCTCCATTGGTAGCGGTTTTTAAAATGAGGCTGAAAACCTACTTTTATGATCTGGCTTTTAATTATGTGGGTTAGCAATTGCTAATGTTTCATATTTTGTAATTCTTATTTGTGGTTTTAATTATGTCTGTGGCGCTATATGTTTTATTATTTTATTCTTCTGTTGTATAGCACCTTGGTGGCATGCTCATGCCTATAAGGTGCTTTATAAATAAAGGTTGATTGATTGATTGATAAATGGTTGGGAAGTTACAGTATTCAGATATTAATAACAGTAATGGCAACAGTGCAGGTAATTGTGACTGATTTGGTTCAGTTACATAACGTGAATTTCCAGTTTTGTTTTCATTCAATACCAGCAACGACCTGATTGTCTTTCAGTCGTAAGAACAGACTTATCAGGTGTCCTTTCTTTAAACTCCTTCATCGCCATTTTTAGAGTTGAACAGACCAGTTTGTTAATTCACCTTTCTCTTGCTAGAGATCCTTTTACATATTAATTATTCATACAGAAAAAAGTCAGCATTCAAAGTTATTGTGTTCCTTTGCCTTGTATGTAGTCATATTAAATCTCTCTTTTTTTGTAGTTAAAGTAACTACAAAACATTTGTTCTTCAAATGAACAAAAAGTTTTCAAACAAGCAAGACGAAAATCATACAAACGCATGCACATGAAAGTCTTTAGACACACTTTTAGAAAATATTAAACTGTGATTAAAAAAACCAAATAGCAAAAAAAAAAAACAGCCTTATCTCTCAAACTGTTGACTAAACAAACACATTCCTTTACTTGTGTGGGTACTGTTTATTTTGCAGGGTTATCCAAATGTTAACTAATATACGTAACTCTGGAACTTTTTGCTTTGACCGTGTCATGCATGAGTGGTCACTGCAGAAAATGCTCAGCAGGTAAACTTCATGATTCATATCTGATGTTAGCCATATGGGGGCAATGACATGTGATGATCAGTGATGTGGTCGCAGCTACAACTAAAATTCTATAGAACAAAACGCCTCATGTTTCTCACTGAATTCTGACTTTCATCTCAGAATTCTGACTTTTTTTTTTAGAATTCTGACTTTTTCCTCAGATTTCTGACTTTTTTTCTCAGAATTCTAACTTTTTTCTTAGAATTTTGACTTAGTTTCTCAGAATTCTGACTTTCTTAGAATTTAGACTTTTTTCTCTGAATTCTGACTTTTTTCTCTTTGAATTCTGACTTTAATCTCAGAATTCTGACTTTAGTCTCAGAATTCTGATGTTTTATCTCATAATTCTGACCTTTTTTCTTAGAATTCTCACTTTTTTCTCATAATTCTGACTTACCCCTACGTGAGCCTGTGATGACAAGTTTACTGATTTGTAACAAGCGATTACAAAACATTTCTCATTCATAAATATCATTTTACACATTTACCTCTTCACTTGTTGTCAGTGATTAAAGGGAGTCTGGTATGATTGTCATTTTGCTGGAGGTTGAACAATCTGAAAAAATACTTGTTCGAAAATTGCGCTCACAGTGATTTTTGCCCCTTATTGTCACCTTACTTGCAATGATTTAGCTATGTACCACCCCCTATTGCCAGAGAAGATACACACGGTCACTTCAAGTTTTTTGTTTAGAAAAGGGGTGTTTTTGCATGTTCTTCAACAGTGTATGGCAGACTGCCCCATTGACTTGACATCAACAGCGGTGAGTACATGATGTTGTTTGCTGTTCAATAGCATGCAGAGACAGTTTGAAAGATAACCGTTGGTCCTGCCCCACGACGAAGCTCTTCCTCTCAGTCAAGGCCAGACTTTATAGTCACATATACTGTATACAACACTTCATATTGGAGGATAAAATCTTTCATCTAAGCTAAAACAAATTCATGCTTACAAAGTAGTGAAATAAATGTGTTTGTTACTAAATTTTTGGAGACAGATCATCTTTATTTATCAGTAACTAGAATCACTTTATTTTCTAAATGTTAGAGGACACACCCCTCACTTATTTGTGCTAGGTTAATGTGGATGTAGAGTACAGACCAAAAGTTTGGACACACCTGTCTCATTCAATGTGTTTTCTTTATGTTCATGACCATTTACATTGGGAGATTATCACTGAAGGCATCACAACTCTGAATGAACACGTGGAGTTAAAAAGGTGAAATAACTGAAAACATGTTTTATATTATATTTTCTTCAAAATAGCCACCCGTTGATCTGATTACTGCTTTGCGCACTCTTGGCATTCTCTTAAAGAGCTTCAAGAGTCTTCAATAGTCTTGAAGGAGTTCCCAGAGGTGTTTAGCACTTGTTGGCCCCTTTGTAAATGGCCATGGTCATGAAAATTAAGAAAACACATTGAATGAGAAGGTGTGTCCAAACTTTTGGCCTGTACTATACTCTCATTATTTCAGTAAATCCTCTATGGTCTCAAATACGAATGAATGCCTTGTGAGTTGTTTTCTGACAAAAAAAGCACTGGCGCTCCTGTATCTGAAAGTAGATGATAATTGGAGGAGTGGGGGACAGGATTTGGAGTCTTTATCATTAAAATACATGATATGCAAACGTCTCGCCTCTGGTTGGCTACCACCAACGCAACTCTTCCACTGCTTTCATTTGTTTTTATTTCTTGGGTAAAAAATGGAACATTCAAGTTTTATCTCAACATATGACAGATGTAACATACGGCACAAGCCTGAAATTGTTATGTTGTGACAGAGAATAAAAATATATGTAGATAAAAAATTTGAATACGCTCAGAGGAAACAACTGAGTTAATAGATTTTAGTTGCACCAGAATCAAATAAACGGTAGCATACAAACATGTTCCCACTATTATAAGAGCATTTCAGAATATTAGAAGAGGACATTAGTTGTTTACACTTTCAACCAAAATAACAAAATAACTATTAAACCAAATTAACTCTCTAATCCAAACAGCAAATAGTTTTTTTCTGGTATTCCAAAGGTAAAAATTTGATTCACATTCAATATTCTAATTAAACTGATCTAGAGAAATAAGAATTGTAGACGTTTTTTTGCACAATACATACTCAGAGTAAATTGGATGAAGTAAAATTGTTGTTGTTGGATTCAAATGCACAATGTTGAATTTACTATTTTATTCCAAGCTTTTGAGACTTCACTTTGTGCAGGTTTGATTCTTTTGGTTTGAAAGGAAATCAAACAAAAATGGTAATTTCCCATTTGTTACATGATCATTGTTCATCTGTTTGTGATCTTTCACAGAGAAGAATGGAATTGTTGGCTGCATTCTTTCTTAGATCATAGTAACAGAAACACTACACAGAAATATGAGAGGAGGTGTAGTTACTCCTCCCACATAACACTTCATTCTTTGTAAGCAACATTTAAAATATTTTAATTTGTATTTATTTAAATAACCTAATGTTAGAAACATTTACCAGTTTTGTTTTCTCTAAGAAAATATTCTAAATTCATCATAACTTTCATTATTGCTTGTTTTGTTTAAACTGCAGCATATTTTAATGCTTAATAAACCAAAATCTGTTGCTACTTTTCAGAATAATATGATTTTAAAAATGACAAATATATTTTAACCCCCTAAATCCCAGAAACTGTTTTCTCTATCAGTGACTTGAAGAAGAGACTTATATTTTCATCCTCACCAGTTCAGGCAGGTAAAATATGTCGGGTGCTGTGGTGCATATCTCCACTCCGCTGGGCAGGGTCCCTGTAGACTGAGCAGTAGTAGCAGCCATGTCTAACTGTAACCTCTCCCAGTCTCCTCTGAACTAACGGTGCCGCTGCAGGTGTAACTGAGCCTTATAGGAAGGCCGGGTTAGCGGACAAACCTGTTCTGCTATTGTGTGTGTGTGTGTGTGTGTGTGTGTGTGTGTGTGTGTGTGTGTGTGTGTGTGTGTGTGTGTGTGTGTGTGTGTGTGTGTGTGTGTGTGTGTGTGTGTGTGTGTGTGTGTGTCTGTGATGCCTTACCACAACTGCTCCTTGCACCAGTAGAAACGAGACACACCCTTCTCCCTGCACCCAGGGTTGCCTGGTGTTTATTGTGAGCTGCTGATCTGTGACAGGCTTTTAAAACGACTAGAACAGGAATCTCGTGCCCCGGAGCTACGGACAAATCTCCAGAACACAGTTGTTGAGGCGAGGAGCAGCTCAGGGAGTTTTCGATTCACGTTGTGACCCTGACTTTGTAAAAGCCGAGCACCTGTTGCTTCTATTTGTTTTGCACACAGTCGCATCAACGTGAGTTTCTTCTCAAAATAAAGATGCTTCAACCTTAGAGTCACAATGTGTCTTGAGTAATGTTTTTATGCTAACAATTGATCATATGGTTGCAATATAGTGGCAAATCCAAACGGGGGAATTTCTTATGCCGACTAAATTAAAAAATATTTATTTATAACCCTTAAAGATTATCAGATTGCAACCACCTTACGTACAGTAGCATTTAATAGACAATAAAGCAAAGTCACTATTTTGCAAATTAACAGCCACTGTTGTCCTTTTATTTTTAATGTATTATGACCACTCATTTGTTTTTAATAAAGTAATCATTAACCATTCAGTAATTATCTTAAGTATTAACCATTTATTAGTTATTTATAAGGGTCTCATTTTGACTTTGTTACTGTACTTAAGTATGACTTTTCTTATCTGTACTTTACTTAAAGGAGCAATATGTAAGAATTCTACAGTGAAAACATATCACAAAACATTCTAATGCCTCCATCATGTTGGAAGAAAGTTTACACTGAAACAAATTTCATTCTCAGCCAGCTAGGGATTTGTCAGTTTTTCTCTTGACAAAACCCGTAAGAGGGATGTAGTTACTCTTTACAATCTGTGAGTTGTTTAAAGACGCAGCAAGTAAACAGGAGCAACCCAGAAGTTATTTCTTGTGCCCTTAAGAAGCCACAGAATTATTGTGTTTTACTTTAATTTCAGACGAAGCAGTCTAGACGCTAATGTTGAGCTAACAATGCTAACGACAAATTAGAAGCAAATTGTAGGCTTTAAAAATATCTCAAGCTACTTTTTCAATTACTAACAACTCAACATTACAATGGAGTGTATGTGTGAAGTGAATAATAAGTCAGGTGTGGAGTTTTACCTCCTTTAATGAGTTGTTCAGCAAGCTAAAAGCAAGGCAGCAAACAACCACACTTCCTTTAATGCCAGAGAAATATTACCGTAATATGTGTAGTAAGTGCTGCCTACGGTAAAATACCCAATAGTGCTACACCAGATATGACAATGTATTTATCTACTTATCAACTTACTGTGTATGACTCGTCTTTGCTCGCTATCTAGAATCTTCTGATGCTGATCCGTAGGCTAAAGCCTAATTTATACTCCTCTATCAGCTCCACGAAGGAGAGGCGCGCATGCATTAACGGAGATGTTTTGCTCTCTGACTTGTTGCAAAGCAATTCCTCGCCAGGACAACAGAGGGAGTAGCGCTGTTCTGTGGTATCCTGCCATGTATCCGGTCCAAGATAATGCATTTACTAGTGTTTTTATATAGTGTTTTTTTTTCTTTCTTTTTTTTGTATTTCAGAGACTTTTAACATGGACAAATTTGTCCCTCATCGTCCTCCACCTCTTCATGCACTCGCCACCTCTAAACCCACGTTTTCCATTATTTCCGTCCATGAATAAAATGCTTGCAGTGTATCTTGTCACTCCTCCAGTCACGGGAGAATAAAATGTTCATATTAGAGTTTTTCCATGAGGAATTCTTCAAGCTTCTCCGTGTCTGCTGCTAGATATGCTCGGCTCTCTTTATGTTTTTGATGGCACAACAGTGTAGACGACAGCGGCATCCCGACCAATCACAAGCTTGCGATCTCCATCTCGATGTTTAGAAAAGAGAGCTCGACTTTGTCCGTCCTTGCAAACCTGTCTGAGAGCCCCTGAAAGGATGGAAAAAGGCGTTGCGTGCGTCCATCATGACTGAGAAGTATAAATTAGGCTTAACTGGCAACAGCCATGAAACTCACGGACCGGCAGTGAGAAAATGATATTTCACTTAGGAAAATCGAGTGCAGTAATCAAATTTGACCACAGCATGTCATTCTTACTTCATTCTTACATCTTGAAGCAATTTTCTTGAGCCCTTCTTTTTATTTTCCCCACTACATTTTAAAGCAATTATTCTGTGCTTTATACTCCACTACATTTTCTAAAAAAATTCTAAAGTAATTTTAAATACCACACACACACACACACTCACACACACACACTCACACGCACACACAATAAATATTTGAGTGTTGGTTGAATACTTTTAATTTTTTACTTGTAATACTTTTACTTAAGTTAAATGTCAAACTTTATGGGGCTTTTGACTTTGAACTTTTACTTAAATACTTTTTCTACCCTATTATTTTTACATTTACTTAAGTAAAAAAAAAACCAAGTACTATTTTTAATCACACAAAGTAGTTTGTAAATCTGTGGCAGTACATTCACAGAAATGTTATCTAAACAATTTACCACAGTGAAATAATTTGGTGGTTTTTCATGTTGTGAAAAAAGCTGTTTATTAGGTGTTTACTGGGAGATTTTTTTAAAAGGGACATTTTTTCAGAAATTTCCCTAGAAACTTGAGCTCATGTCCTTGAGATACAAAATGAGCGTCATGCTGAAATGACAGGATGTACCAGCAATTTCTGAATTTACCATAAATACTGCTAGTAGAAAACACACCAGTCTGTCCTGTTTGTCCTATTGTTTTCTCTCCTGTAGGAAACAACTGTCATAAAAGCTGAATAACACTTCTGAGTAGTATTTAATACTTTCTAATCTGAGATTTCAGTGGTTTAAAGGGGTTATTTGTATTTTTATAAATATTTAAATTAACCGGTTTGTTTAAAGGTGCATTCTGAAGTAAGAATGACATCCTGTGGTCAAATGTGGCTACTGTAGTGGTCTATTGCCCATGAGGGACTTACTGAATGATATTCCATGAGTTTTGTGGCTGTTGCAATGGAGCAGCGGCAGAAGAAAGAGAACCAAAGACAAGTCATACACAGTAAGTTGATGAGTAGATAAATATATTTCACTGTAATATTCAGTTGTTGGTAATTGAAAAAGTAGCTTGAGATTTTTCTAGAGCCAAATGTTTGTTTCATATTAACCGTTAGCATTGCTAGCTCAGCGTCAGCCTCTAGCCTCCTTTACCTATTAGAGTAAAATAAAAAGATGCCGTGGCTTCTTAGAGGTACAAGTAATACCTTTTGGGTCGCTCCTGGTTCTGGTATGGAATGTTTACAAAACACTGCTGTGGTTGCGAATTACAAATGCAGGAGCTGCTGTGTTAGCTAGCGCAAAATCTGCAACCTCACATTCTCAAATGTTGTAAACAGTGGCTACATCCCTCTTTAGTTTTTTTAAAAAGAGAAAAACTGACCGCCAGCCAGCTGTTTCAATGTAACCTTCCTTCCAACATGATTGAGATAGATTGTTTTGTGATTATTTCACTGTAAAATTCTTATTTATTGTACCTTTAAAATGTCATATTTTGATGTTTCTATTATGAGAAATAATGAATAAACAACACATTTTATTATCCACATCATTTATTTTGTGTCAAAGGCTTGAAATGTGAAGTGAAATCATTTAAATATTTACAATCTGAATTTTTTTATTTAATCTATTATTTGCATGTAAAATAAGATTTTTTTTTTAAATCAAGCATGTTGAAACTGAATACAGAAGATCATCAAAGGTCATAAACACATTTTATGATTTTTTATAAAAAGTAGGAAAATTAACTGGTAATAACGTTTATTCCACTCCACATCAAGCTAATTTTCTTGGGCCAGTATGTGCTAAAATGACCATTTACAAGGTGGATGACAAATCTCTCCTCCCCTTTTGAACAGGATACCCTGTTTGCAACTTGAGCCCCATATGAATACATAGACGCCCCACTAGGCACTGGAGAGCGTAACCATAGATATGTATACATCTCTGTGAGCATAACAGTGTTGCCCCATATTGGATGGGTCTCCTCACTCTACCAAAGTCAATGCAGAGGGGCCAACTATTCCTGTTTTTGTGCAGCCTACGGTTGCAACCACCTGCATAGCCTACTATTGAAAAAAGATCATGTGGGATTACTTTTTGTTTAATTATATTTACCATGTGTCTGATTTTGAGAAAAAGCTTGATAAAATTTGTTTTTTAGTTGGGTAAGCACTTTGCTCAGTAGAAACGAATGCACTGGGGGTGAATAGAGACCCATTTCGATGGTCGTCGGGCGCTAAGGCAGCTCCAATTGACTCTTTGCACCTACGTCACCTAATCTTTATGGCAATCCATATTTACACCTCAGAACAGATTAGCTATACCTGGTTAGTAAATTGTAACATGTTAATCATAAAGGAGCCTCAGAAGAAACAAAGAAATCAATTATTTGATAAAGATGAAGAATTAAAAACAATGTCCGACCACAAAATGAGTCAAACAAGAGTCAGCATCGGGAGTTTTCTGAATTACGAGAGCTCAGAGACATGACTCCTGCATGTTTTAGATCATGAACACAGCTGATTTGTTTGATTTAGTTATGAACTGCTCCTGTAGACACCAATGAAGGCTGAGTAGACATTTCAGGTGTTAGATTAAGTTGTTAAAATAACGAACGCACAGTGAGGAGAAAAGTTTCAGTTTAATTTTTTTGACCGTGAATTAAAATGGACACTAGGGCGTGCTAAAAGCAAGCCAGGCTTGGAGAAACTGTTCTCCGCCTCAGATCTAAACACCTAATACGGTGATAAGGTAAAAAGAAAATGAGATTTTCTGTGTGTGAAGCTTTTTTCTTCAAAGTGAGTTATTTTTGGGATTTCATTTAATACTTTTTTTAATCTCTTAATTTTCTCTGATCGTCATCAACTTCATCAAGAAATCCCAGATGATGTCATAAGTTACAAGGACATCTGTTTTTCACTCATTCACTATTGTAGCGAATAGCACAAAATAAACCCCAAAAAGAAGAGAAACAAATGTGTTCAGATCAGAGACAGTTATCATTCACATGGTTGCTGTTTTTTAAGATCTCCTCCATCGAATGGCAGAAAAAATGGAGTGCAGGAAGTAGAGAAGCGTGGACACATGTGACATAACCTGAAAACATACAAAGAGACAGAAATGAAAACATGACACAGCTGGGTTAAATTCCACCTGTATTGTTTCAAGTAAGTTTAACAATGATTTTTTATAGTATTTAATTTTCCTGGATTTGAAAAATGGATCCTGCATTGGTCTCTATGTAACTGGTTTTGAAGGGGAAACATTTGGAGGAATTGTTGTTTGTTGTTGTTGTTGTTTTTTGTTGTTTTTGCCAAACTGAATTGAACAGCTTCATGTGTCCTATTTAAAATTTGACAAAATGCATTTAAAATGATTTATTTATGGGCAAAATCTCATTTTTACCTAATCTGAATAAAAATGAGATTTTTTTGTAATTT
>SSNQ01034248.1:172759-191040 GCA_006942095.1 Nothobranchius kuhntae
TTTTGTTTAATTATATTTACCATGTGTCTGATTTTGAGAAAAAGCTTGATAAAATTTGTTTTTTAGTTGGGTAAGCACTTTGCTCAGTAGAAACGAATGCACTGGGGGTGAATAGAGACCCATTTCGATGGTCGTCGGGCGCTAAGGCAGCTCCAATTGACTCTTTGCACCTACGTCACCTAATCTTTATGGCAATCCATATTTACACCTCAGAACAGATTAGCTATACCTGGTTAGTAAATTGTAACATGTTAATCATAAAGGAGCCTCAGAAGAAACAAAGAAATCAATTATTTGATAAAGATGAAGAATTAAAAACAATGTCCGACCACAAAATGAGTCAAACAAGAGTCAGCATCGGGAGTTTTCTGAATTACGAGAGCTCAGAGACATGACTCCTGCATGTTTTAGATCATGAACACAGCTGATTTGTTTGATTTAGTTATGAACTGCTCCTGTAGACACCAATGAAGGCTGAGTAGACATTTCAGGTGTTAGATTAAGTTGTTAAAATAACGAACGCACAGTGAGGAGAAAAGTTTCAGTTTAATTTTTTTGACCGTGAATTAAAATGGACACTAGGGCGTGCTAAAAGCAAGCCAGGCTTGGAGAAACTGTTCTCCGCCTCAGATCTAAACACCTAATACGGTGATAAGGTAAAAAGAAAATGAGATTTTCTGTGTGTGAAGCTTTTTTCTTCAAAGTGAGTTATTTTTGGGATTTCATTTAATACTTTTTTTAATCTCTTAATTTTCTCTGATCGTCATCAACTTCATCAAGAAATCCCAGATGATGTCATAAGTTACAAGGACATCTGTTTTTCACTCATTCACTATTGTAGCGAATAGCACAAAATAAACCCCAAAAAGAAGAGAAACAAATGTGTTCAGATCAGAGACAGTTATCATTCACATGGTTGCTGTTTTTTAAGATCTCCTCCATCGAATGGCAGAAAAAATGGAGTGCAGGAAGTAGAGAAGCGTGGACACATGTGACATAACCTGAAAACATACAAAGAGACAGAAATGAAAACATGACACAGCTGGGTTAAATTCCACCTGTATTGTTTCAAGTAAGTTTAACAATGATTTTTTATAGTATTTAATTTTCCTGGATTTGAAAAATGGATCCTGCATTGGTCTCTATGTAACTGGTTTTGAAGGGGAAACATTTGGAGGAATTGTTGTTTGTTGTTGTTGTTGTTTTTTGTTGTTTTTGCCAAACTGAATTGAACAGCTTCATGTGTCCTATTTAAAATTTGACAAAATGCATTTAAAATGATTTATTTATGGGCAAAATCTCATTTTTACCTAATCTGAATAAAAATGAGATTTTTTTGTAATTTATTGTATTAATGCTAAAGTTATTGTATATTTATAGATATATTTCTGGATTATGGAGACCTTTTGTATATGAATGCCCTGCTCCTTTTGCGTGGAACAGGCTGCAGGAAAACTGGAAATTAACCAAGTTTATGTCCTTGAATACATTTAAAACCAGACTGAGAACCCTTGAGATGGATTCCCTGTGTTGTAACTACCTTCTGTAATTTTGTACATAACATGTCTGTGTAACTGAAAAAATGTTAACTAACTTTTGCTGCCTCTTGGCCAGGACTCCCTTGAAAATTAGGTTTTTAATTTCAGTGGGACCTTCCTGGTTAAATAAAGAACAAATAAATAAATAATACAAATTTAAGAGCATGGATGTAGTTTTGACTTTGGAAGTGGGGGACACACAACCGACATGAGGACGGAGGGGGGTCTTTCCAGTAAGTATACAAAAAGTAAGCCATATGTAATAGGAAACAGGTTTCAACACAAGCGGTTGAGTGTCTATTAGCAGCTGGCTAGAAGAAAACTTCCTTCAGTTAAACTCTGAAAAGACCGAATGTCTGATATTTGCCCCTGAGACTTGATCATTTATCCTCTGCCGTCAAGTCAAACTTGAGGAATTTGGGTGTTTTTGACAAATCAATGTCTCTTGAAAGCCACTCAAAAACATTGGTCCGTAACTGTTTTTATCACTTAAGAAATATCTCCAAACTGCCAAGGTTGGTGTCAAAACATGAACTTGAAATGGTCATCCATGCCATCATCTCCTCCTGTCTAGATTACTGTAACACACTCTTAATGTGTTTTAACAAAAAAGCTCTTGACCGCCTTCAGTTGGTCCAGAACTCTGCAGTGTGGTTCCTAACTGTAGCAAACAGAAGAGCTCACATCACTCCTATTCTGATGTCTCTGCACTGGTTACCCATTAACTTTAGAGAAGCCATTTTAGAATCCTGACTATAACTTTCAATGCTCTACATGGTCAAGCTCCTCCTTATATTACTGAACTGTTTACGCCTTATGCTCCAACCTGAGCCCCCAGGTCCACACACCAGAACATTCTAGAAGTTCCAAAGACCAGATACAAAAGTCGAGGTGATCGCTCCTTCCAGACTGTTGCACCCTGACTTTGGAATGATCTTCCTTTATCCATACGTAGCACTGACGGTCTGGACATTTTTAAAAAACAGCTAAAGACCCTTTTATTTAAAGCTGCTTTTACCTAAACCTTTTATTTTCTTATTTTTAACTCAAATGTGTAATCATCTTTAATTTTTTTAAGATTGTTGTCACCGTCGTCGTCGTCTTCCTCTGCTTATCCGGGTCTGGGTCGCGGGGGCAGCATCCCAACTAGGGAGCTCCAGACAGTCCTCTCCCCGGCCTTCTCCACCAGCTCCTCCGGCAGGATCCCAGGGCGTTCCCGGACCAGATTGGAGATGTAACCTCTCCAACGTGTCCTGGGTCGACCCGGGTGCCTCCTGCCGGCAGGACATGCCCGAAACACCTCCCCAGGGAGGCATCCAGGAGGCATCCTGACCAGATGCCCAAACCACCTCAACTGACTCCTTTCGATCTGGAGGAGCAGCGGTTCTACTCCGAGTCCCTCCCGAATGTCCGAGCTCCTCACCCTATCTCTAAGGCTGAGCCCGGCCACCCTACGGAGAAACTCATTTCGGCCGCTTGTATCCGCGATCTCGTTCTTTCAGTCATTACCCAAAGCTCATGACCATAGGTGAGGATTGGGACGTAGATCGACCGGTAAATCGAGAGCCTGGCTTTCTGGCTCAGCTCCCTCTTCACCACGACAGATCGGCTCAGTGTCCGCATCACTGCAGACGCTGAACCAATCCACCTGTCGATCTCCCGATCCCTCCTACCCTCACTCGTGAACAAGACCCCGAGATACTTAAACTCCTCCGCTTGAGGTAGGACCTCTCCCTCGACCCGGAGTTGGCAAGCCACCCTTTCCCGGTCGAGAACTATGGTCTCAGATGTGGAGGTGCTGATCCTCATCCCAGCCGCTTCACACTCGGCCACGAACCTACCCAGCAAGAGCTGAAGGTCAGAGCTGGAT
The DNA here is from genome assembly GCA_006942095.1 of Nothobranchius kuhntae. Classification (NCBI taxonomy): domain Eukaryota; kingdom Metazoa; phylum Chordata; class Actinopteri; order Cyprinodontiformes; family Nothobranchiidae; genus Nothobranchius; species Nothobranchius kuhntae. The sequence continues at coordinate 176,168 of SSNQ01034248.1, forward strand.
GAAGCTAGGAGGACCACATCATCCACAAAAAGCAGAGACGAGATTCTCCTGCCACCAAACTCGACACACACCACACCACGGCTGCGCCTAGAAATTCTGTCCATAAAGGTAATGAACAGAACCGGTGACAAAGGGCAGCCCTGGCGGAGTCCAACCCTATAAGTGCCAAATAAATAAAGTTTCCTTGCTTACTTTCCGCTTGGTCCTAGTGCTCAACCAGTGTATATTTAAAATAGTGTATTGTTTATTGACGGTAAAAAGTGCAGGGGACAAAAATTGACTTGGGAAAAAGTGTGTGAGGGTGTGCCCCCCTGAGCTCCAGTTCCCAGGAACTTGGTGTTTGATCCAGATGTTCCTGCACTTTTTATGTGATTTAGTGGAATAATTATGTGAAATAGTTCAGCTCAACTCTGACCTGCTGCTGTTTACAAGCTGCAAGTAAATCCTATACTTGCTGCAACTTCTTAGGATTTAAATAAGGGATTTTTCATTTTTATTATGACAGAAAAAGAAACCCTTTAGTAACATTAGGGTTTCTGTTTTAAAACATAAAGTCTATGTGAAAGATAAAGCCCAAACCTTTAAAGTATTTAAAGTTTCTGTTGAAACGGGATGAAATTAGCAGATATTTACGTGATTCAAATCTTGAATCTCAAATGTTTGGGTCAATTGTTAGGGCTTGCAGGAAACAAGTTGCCGATCTTAACAAAGCTTTGTTTTCACATACCACTGCAGCAATATCCAGTCTGTAGATTTTAATGTCCTTCTGTACATTAGTGAAGGTGATGTACGCCAAGATCACAGATGCACTGAGATAGAAAACCACCGCTACATGATGGAAACCGGCATCCTGGAAGAGGAGAGAGAAAAAAAAGGGGAAATGAGGGTTCAAATTAACAGAGAAGGAAAATTTTTCTTCCGTTTCCTTCTTTTTTTTTAATATGACTAATTTTGCTTCCTTAATCTAAAACAGATCTAAATGGATGAAGTTGTGCAACAGCTTCTTCATCCATCTATCCATCTGTAGCTGTCTGTCTGTCTGTCAGTCCCTGAGTCTCTTGTATAAAGAGTGGGAGTGTCTAACCAAGCCAGGCCAGATGCTGCTCTGATTTCCTCCACAGAGGAAGATGAAGAACCACAGAGTTGTCCCGATGAAGCAGAAGATGGACACAAACATCACCCAGCCCAGAGGGTTTGGTGGGTCAATGTAAGTTGATGCCACCAGGATCCAGACCAAACCCCCGAAGACCTTTGGGGACAGAGAAATGAGGGGAGCAGACAGTAATCTGAATGATCTTTAAAAGATTTCTATACCCGCTAATCCACCCAGGGTCATGGGGCCATGTGCATGTAAATATTGGAAAACAAGAAAGATAATAAATACTGTTCTGCGGTGTTTTTGCTAAGCAACTAGTGAATCTGCAGCAATTTGCTCTGCATATTAAGTTGAGTACCTCACCTGTAGCTCATCATTCAGGTGTTTCTGATCAGCCAATCAACACAAGGTAAATGTCAGGTGTGCAGAAGAAAAGCCAGAGTAAATATTACCAGGGAAAAGTTTGTATTGAAAGTTAAAAAACAGGTTTCTCTTCTACAAAAGAAAACAGCTAAAGTAAATAATTCCTCTCTTTTCCTAAAACGTGGGTGGAACAAGTACAGAACTTATGATCAGTACAGTAAAACGCACCAAATCAGAAGCTTCTGACATGTTTGCTCATGACCTGGGCCGTTGTTTTTACAAAAACTGTCAGATGTTATTTCCTTTTTGTTTTGTTTTATTTCAATATTACTCACCTGATTGAAACTTGATAAAAATGACTCACTGAAGCAGCTTTTAAATCGATTCAATATCAAATCATCACTGTATGGATTAATGTTTTTTGATGAGAGATTGTTGAAGCTCAATAGATTTAATGAGCCGTGCAAGCAGGCATATCAAAGGCTGAACCATCTATTCACGAGCTCCTCTTAAGCTGTTTGGTCACCATTCAACCTGCTGGAGAAGAATGTGCTAAGCTCTAGAGCAAACAATGGCTTTGCACATATTTCTCAGTATTTTACATTCTGTTAACTGCAGGATTATATCTTTGGGTAATTTAAAAACATTTCTTCTCTCATGAATGATTTTATGGCTTCAGGTATTTTAAATGTGTTTGCTACACGAAAGAATGTACCACAGTAGGTGAACCAGTGAAGTAGAGACTGTTTTATTGACTCAAGTATTCGTTATGATTTAAAGTTTCCTTCACTTTTTTCATGAAAATACGTTTTTGTTGGAAAAAAGTGAAAACATGAAAGGTTCAACTACCTGACAGTGATGCAAGAGGAAGGGAAAGAGAGCAGCCCGTGCGACTGTGGAATCATTACATTACATACAATCACTGGTGCTTTTCCATTTCAAAATCAGCTGTCCAAACCAAGTGGGAACCTGAGGGCCCCAATGCTGAAGTCAACACAGAAATGATAAACGTTGCAGTTCTTCCCATTATCCTCTAGGGGCTGGCACCAGAAACGAGCAAATTCTCATTGACTAATGTTAAAAACTTCACAGCAGACATAAACATGTTTTCAGCCTGGTTCAAGATTTTAGGTTTAATAGGTCAAGTTTACAGTCGTTAAAACTCTGAGGGGGGGGACTTTTTTTTGTGACTCTTCTGTTTAGGTGTAGTTAAATGCTTGAAATTATGAATAATTAGATTTGATTGATAGATAGCATTAGCATCAGAGCTAGCGGCCACCTCCGAGGATGGCTTCAGCCTCGGCCTGACGTTAATAGATGTTCAGCCATTTCAACTGTGAACTTAAGTTTTGTCTGTGTGTTTGTGTTCATGTTTTGATGTTAATCTTATAATTATTTGGACAAAGAGGGCAAGCTGTGGTGTTGGTTGCACTAAGAGAGCATCCAAGAAGTCTCTGCTTCATATTTATTAGTGAGTAAAATTATATTTGTCTTCTTTATTTCGCTGGTTGACTGGGGGGGAATGCTGTGCATTTAACATTGCTTGGTCAAAGATGGGTTAAAATATAACATGTTGGTGGGGCTGGCTGGGTAATGAAGCCAAAGCCAGGTAAGCTAACAGAGGCTAGCGGAGGTTTCCGGGCCCTGCTGGTCCACTGTGGTCAAAGATCAGCGAGGTCGCCGCTGCAGAAGGGAGGTTAACTAAATTTTGGTACCACGTTTCTCCCTGCAGTCAGACCCACGAATCTACCACTCCATCCTCCCAGGGGCAGCCAAGCGATGCAGGCACCGGGCTTTCCCCGTCTTTGGATTTGGTCAGAAGCTGAGCACAGTCATTCTAAACCACCTGTAGACGGTTCAGGGAAGTTTTGCTCAGACAAGTGAAAAGAGAGTTGCAGTAGTCTAAGCGTGAGAAGATGAGGGTGTGGATAACAATGCAGAGACAGCAGCTGCTTTGCCCGGCTCCCACGCGAGGCTGGCCGTCCCGGCTGCCTGTGGTGCTCTCTGAGGAAGACAACAGAAAAACTGCAGCTTTTTGAGTTGATGTGTGCTTCACTTCTGAGTTGCTCAACCACGCTTTTCTGGCTAAAAGTGCCCCAAAACCTCTGTTAGCTGCAGGTTTGCTCAGGTAGTTAGCCACCCTCATTGGCCCCAAGCTCCGTCCCGCAGCGCTCCTCCGTGAGAGCGGGGGTGGGGTGGTTGTACACGTTCCGCTGCTGTTTCTCACCAGTATCAGCTGATGGAGGGCTCTAGTTTCATTGCACCGTTTGTGTCAGTGGACACGGTAGGGTCGGGGAGGGGGACGGGACATGATGTTTAGCTTGGCGGGTGGCCAAGCTAAGCCTGGCGGGCCGCCAGGCTTATAAAGCGCTGCAGGAAACCCTGGGGGGTCGCAGGACTCTAGAAGACACTATATCAAATACAGGCCATTTACCATTTAAAATATGAGCTTTTTATTAAAATGTTCCATATTTTAACTTTAAATAGCTGACTGCATGAATGTGCTGTGGTAAAATATCATATCACTTTTCTATGTTTTTGATATTTTCTAATTATATCAGGGTGTGACTTCCTCCCTCACAGCTAAACACATGAAGGAAACATAAACCCAACTGATCAAATTTTTGTCAGGCTTTTAGTTTATTCTGTTCATCTTCATGTTTATTTAGTAAATTATTCAGTTTTGGGTAAAACAGGTGAAAACAGGGTGTGCTTTAGTGACCTGCCATCATTCAGCTCCAGCCTAGGCTGACATAAATAATGTAATTTATCTCCTGTGCACCTTTTGGGTTGGCTTCAACTTACAGGTTTAGTACATTTCCATTCCAGAGCAGAAGATCATCTTGTGTAAGCCGGTTAAAAAACCTTGTAAGCTGATGGCTGGTTTAGATTTACACCCTGCTCTGCAACAACATCTGGGTGCCGCAGGTGTTTTTCCACCTGAGCCTCAAAGATTTTATCTTAAATCTTCATGCTCAGAAAAAAATTAATACTTGTGGGGAAAAAAGAAAACTAGAACCTTTGATTTCTATTTTCTCACTTCTGTGGAATAAGTCACTTAGTAAAACTGGCTTTGAGTTAATTATTTCAGCTAAAATTATACATTTTGTTTTTAGAAGCTACGAAACAGGCTTAATTTAGGTTGAAATAACGACTCAGGTTGCTTTCTTAACCCAATAAAAGGGTTTCTCTAGTTGATGTAAACTGATTTTGGTTGATGTGTTCTTGTTGCTAAGGAAACCTGTTTTCAGATACAGTAAATGGTGCAGAAATAGCTGTCAGGATGATATGATGATTACAGTTGTGATTTCTTAACCTGATTAAAAAAAAGAACATTGACAAACTATCGATCTGCAATGTTTGACCAAATAAATCCTATCAGCTCCTCTGATCTTCACCGTTGGTTAGCCGGTCCTGGAACTTTCTGAGCTGCTCTAATCAAATACTGAGTCCTGCAAAGCAAACATAACACAACGGATGTTTATCTCATTGGTGACTCACTTCATCTTAGGAGGGACACAAAGAGAGGAAGAAAACATGATCAAAGTGATGCTAACCTGAACGAATCCGGTCTGATTAGATATGAGGAGAAAGATTTAATCTGAGATCTTAAACAAAAGAAACTTCACATGATGGATAAAAATAATTCCAAAAACTCACAAACTCAGGGATGAAGAAGATGTCAGGAAATGTGGTGAAAATCCTGGTGCCTGTAGGCAGAACATCAGCTGAAGTGGTGGAAGCCATAGCCCAGACTTCTGCACGTGTGTGTTTCCTCCAGAATGAGATGCAACAAAAGTTTTGTTCTGCGTTTTAAAGGGCGTCTTTCTCCTCCTGCACCTCCCTCAGTTTTCCCTCTACTCCACCTACCCATCCATTCCCAAACGACCTGTTTGACGAGTGCTTTTTAGCTGTTTGTGCAGCAGGACTTCTCCGTGCTTCTGTTTGCAGTTCTTATGTGCATGCCCTCATGTGTTTACGGTGTTTGTGTACGTCAGTAAAAATGGCATCGACCCTATTTACTCACACACACACACAGACACACACACACACACACACACACACACAGATTTATATATTTTGGGAATTTTTTTCACTGTAACACCAAATATATATTTTCAAACAAACAATATGTCTGCATTAAAACTATTTTGAATCATATTAATTTCCTCCCTGACCTCCTCATGAGGATTTATTACTAATTGACAGTTACTATTCTGGTTTTTCTTGATATGTGCCTTGTCATCAGGAGGCAGGTGTCAAGTACCAGAAACGACAGGACAACAAATGATACCAGTTTTCTGGGGGGGGGGGAACAAAAAAAGGGAAAAAAAAAAAAACATTTGGTCCAACAAGATCAAGCCCATTTTATTGTTAATGATGCATGTTTCAGGCTCTGTACCTGTTATTTGAAATGTATTTATTGAATTAAAGGTGCTGCTCACAAGTTACACGAGTGGTGAAAACCAAACAAACAGGTCATGAAATTATAATTTTTAATGTAAAGCGACATATTATGACTTGGTTTCTTAAGTTACAATAGTTCTATGATTGATATAAAAATGTTTATGAAGTTCTTTGCACTGAATCCCTTTCACATGAAACAATGTCAGTAGTTTTACTTTGATCGCTTTCAGTACCTTTGAGAATGAGTCTTTTCAGGGCTCTGTCTTTAAGAAAACAAGCTGGAGCTGGCCACACCCACCCATCTCCCACTCAGGCTGCTTTAGGCTGAGAAGCTCTCATATTTGGGAGGGGCTCAGAGTAGAGCTGCTGCTCCTTCATCAGTGGATCTCTCTTGCTTGTGAGAGGTGGTTCTGTTCTAATTTATCCATTTGTGACATAAAAAATGGGTACTTTTTGAAATGGATTATTTTAAGCAAATTATTCATAAAACTAAACATTGACAAAAAACAGATGGACGGGTGTTTTTACATTTGGAGTCTTTATAGAGGCAGACCCACATGACAGCAAAAAACTATGCGAAAGGTGAGTTCTGCTTGATAAAAATGAGTGTGGCAGTATATGCACTTGTTGCTGCATATAGGCCCTCCAAACAACCAACATCACTCATCAGAAAGCATCAAATGGGATCTGAAAAAATTATGTAGCACTCTGGACTGAGCTGCTCACATCATACCTTTTTTAACATTTCTGAAGTGTGACAGTTTGTGTGAAGTAAGATGCATATTGCAAATTTCTTTAAAATTCTTCATTTTTTTCCCTTTAAATCCTTTTAAATTGGCTGAAAACTATATCTATTGGTTTAAAATTATAACATAATGTAGATTTACTTTACAAAACTACAGAACAGGACACAAAATTACTTGTTTGGAGAGGGTGTGACTTAAACACGTACATTTATAGTCATATTTACTTTGTTGAATCATAAAAACACTGAAAGGAAACACATTTCTACATGGTTTCTGGGTGGGAAAAAATCCAAATGGAATTAAAATTCAGGAAAATTTTCAAATTGAAATGAACTAGAGATCAGGTTCATTTCTGAGAATCAACAAAATGATCATGGTTGAATGTGGGTGTGAAGAGGATGAAATGTGAGACTATGTGCACACATGTCCAAGTACTGTATATGTCGTAACTGATAAAGGCTACGTTGTTTGACAAGATATTCATGTAACATTTGATGAGTCTAACTCTTTTTTTTTCTATGCATGCTACTGCAGCGTTTTTCGCTCACTTTTAGCATCAACGTTTCACTGCTTTTAAAATTAGAATCCTATGGAGAGACAACAACTTTTAAAAGGCCAATTTCACAAATTTGTTTTCAATACATTTGCAGTGGTCTGATCTCTAATGAAAAAGAATGCCTTGTGAGTCGATCTCTGTAGTAAAAAAAAAAGCTGCCACGTTCCTGTTTCAGGAAGCAGAAGTTAGCCGGACTAGTGGGCTAGCAGAAGATGGTCGTTTTGGAGTCTTATTTCCTGATTTTCTGACATCTCGCCTGTGATTGGCTAACAGCAATGCCACTCTACCACTGACTCAGTTTGCTTTGCAACATTAATGTTTTTTTTCCCACAAAGACTTTTCCCATGTTGTGGAGTTGCTAATGCTAACAGTTAGCTTCTACTAGCTGAGACACACTCTGATCTCTCCTGGACGCTTAATAAACAATAGCCTTTCAACGACAAGTGGAGGCAACACCAACAGGGCAGTTAAAGACAGGAGGAGATGCTCGTGAACAGATGGTATGATTTAGAATGAAACAAGAGAACAAACAGAAAACAGAAGGAAATTGTTGAGCTTGGGGAAGGTTTCAAATGGCATTCATTCAGGAAATGATCTCTACGCATCTAAAATTGTTATTGATATTTTACTACTGATATATTTTTTATGTAGCATCATCATCATCATCATCATCATCATCATCATCATCATCATCATCATCATCATCATCATCATCATTTATTTATTTCCAACATGCCAATAACATCACAATTAACAACAGGATATAAATCAATAATAAACCTCACAAGATAAATCAATAATAAATCAAGTTGACATTATTGTAGGAATGTTTGAAAGGGAGTGGGCGGAAGCTAAGCTTATTCAAGCCCACCCCTATTTTTCACTAACAGTTTAACATTCAGTATGTAGCATTAACTCAAATTCAACAACCTTATGACCAAAGAAAATGTTCTACAAATCTGAAAGGAAACTATTAAGCTTGTGCTTATGGTTTCCAGGATGAAGGATAAAAACATACAAGTCCTCTTGTTTAGTCTTTCTAACTTCACTTCGTCACAAGGGGGAAACTCCGTCTGCCAAAAGGGAAGACAAAGCAGAAGTGACTAAAGTTGCAGTTCCTGCCTCGTCCACTAGGGGCTGGCTCCAGAAAGGAGCAAGTTCCCATTCACTCCCTTTTTAAAAATGCCAACTTCATAGCAGAAATAAACATGTTTACAGCCTGGTATATAAACATTTTATTTTTAAAAGGTCAAGTTTATCGTCATCACAACACTGAGAGGGGTGAATTTATTTTAACCTCACATGTTTAAATGTAATTAAAGCTTAAAATCATGACTGATTAGGGGCGTGTCCTTTTGATTGACCATAAAAGATGAGTCAGCACTAGCACAAGCGACTTGCTCGAGGCTTATTCTAGGGAAGGCCTCAGCCTCATGATAAGAGTGTTATAGCCTAGGGCGATGGTAGCTGAGTCACTCGCTTAATAGCGCCCGCCAACATCCGTTAGCTTTGATTAGCTCAGTTAGCTAAAAGCCACATTGCTTTTATATATTTTGAAGGTGTCAATCCTCTTGTCCCACCCTACAGCCCTGCTCTCAGCTTCATGTTTGTATTTTCTGGGAGTGACAAGACGCATGACGCGGCCAAGATGGTGCTGGTTGAAACCACTCATTGGGCTTCAATTCAGCTCTTCAAAACCCTACAGGTGATGGCGTGGAAGGGTTCTTTCATTATATATATACAGTCAACATAGCTGCTGTGAAACATATTCAATTCAATTCAAAGATACTTTATTAATCCCAGAGGGAAATTAGAGTTTCAGTACACACAATTCAGAGATCAGACATACATAGGCAAAGTTACATGACAAGAACTGGTGACTGTGGTCATTCACAATCGCAACCCTAGCTGAGTCGCGCTACCTTAATAGAGATCAGAGGGTTACATGTGGATTGGTTCGGGTGGAGGAAAAATAAATAATAATCTATCTAGATATCCCCCTAATAATTCAAGTTAGCAGAATGTTGAAAAAAAGAGCTATTGAGTTTTTCCACCTAGAAAGACAGCTGTCACGCTGCCTTCCTCTCAGCCCTCGACATCTTCCCCCGGAGGAACCCACACTCATTCAGCCCGGTCCAACTCCACTACCCAGCATTCCCAGCGCCAGCCTTCCGGCTCACGTCACCCGCCACGACTACATAAGGAAGTGCAGCACAACACCAGATCACTCAGTCATCGATCCTAACCAGACTATGTTCCGAGTCCTCACCGAATCCTACCTACTCCTACTCTAAACAGTTCTGACCAGACCAGCCCAAGCTACTCACCCTGCCGACTTATAGTAAGTCAGCTTGTTTCCTTTTGGAGCCGCCATGCTCACTAGCCTGTTACGGTTTGGCTCCTAGAGCAAACGCGTGTCTATCTGCCCGGCGTCAGTCACTCCGCGCTTGGGTCATAAATACACGCCACAATCCAAACTCTCGCTCCGGTCCCGCTCAGCTCAAGTCAGGCCTAACAGGATGACTGAATCCAACATTGACCCAGCAGAGTTTGAGGCCCTGCGATCACAGGTGGCCCAGATGGGAGCTTCTCTGGGTCGCCTAGCTGATAAAGTGGAGTCCATCGCCACAGTGGTTCTCCAGCTTTCCGCTGCGCAGCAGCAGCAGCAGCGAACCTCCAGAAAAGGGGAGGAACCGATACTTAGCCTCCCAGAGAAGTGGGACGGATCACACGGCTCCCCTGAAGGCATGTTAGCCACACTCGCCATGACCTTCGAGTGTCAGCCCCACCGCTATGCCACAGCCCGCTCCCTCTGCTCACCTCCCTCCTCACCGGCCGAGCTCAGGAGTGGGCCGCAGCCTTGTATAATAAGAAGTCGGAGGCCTGCAACGATTATGATGTTTTTGTGGCCGAGCTAAGGAAGGCTTTTGTTCCCCCCAGCAGCAAGTTGTCAGCGGAGACCCAACTCCTTCAGCTTCGACAGGGAAATCAGACTGTGGCCCAGTACACGTCTCGGTTCCGTACTACGGCTGCCAAACTGAGATGGGGGGAGGATGCGTTGAAGGCGGTCTATCTGGAGAGGCTCTCTCCGCGGATCTGAGACAGCATGATTTGAAGAGAGACCCCGGAGACCCTAGACGAGGCGGCTGACCTCGCTCTGCAGATGGACCTGCGTCTCTTTACCCGTCGATCCGCTGAAGCACCAGTGACAGCGGCTTTAACGCCAACTCATCCTCGCCCAACCAGTGTGTCCACTGACGAACCCATGCAGCTGGGACACCTGAACCCAGAGGAGAGAGAGAGACACTACAGAGAGGGGTTGTGCGCCTATTGCGGTGCTCCGGGCCATCGACGTGCCACCTGTCCTCTCCGGCCGGGAAACGCAGACCCCAAGTAGGCAGTAGCAGAGGGGTCCTACTTGGAGTCACCGGCGCCCCCTCAACCCGCACCCTGCTCCCAGTCACCCTTCATCTTTCCCAGGGACCCGTCGAGCTGAAGGCGCTCCTGGATTCTGGAGCAGCAGACTGCTTCATGGATAAAGACCTCGCCTCTGGACTTCGGGTTCCCCTGTCATCCCTCCGCCAGACCATTCCCGTTACCTCCGTGGATGGAACCCCTATCAGACCCTATCCAATCCGTCAGGAGACGGTTGGTCTCCGCATGGACATTAACTCCCACTCCGAGACCCTCTGGTTCCTGATCGTGACGGCTCCTTTGTCCCCCCGATTCTGGGTCACTCCTGGTTCCTGCGCCATAATCCCCAGATCTCCTGGTCGGCTGGCCAAGTGCTTACATGGGGTGCTGCCTGCCAGTCTCATCGACCTCCTCAACCCGATTCAGAGCCTGATCACCCAGTCCCTGAGGATGTCGACAAGTCACAGTTCCCCTCCTGTTATCATGACCTGGCTCAGGTTTTCTCAAAGAACCCCACCACAGGCTTGCCTCCTCACTGCCCTTACGACCTGGAGATAAAACTCCTGCCCGGTTCTGTTCCACCTCGGGGCCGCTTGTACTCCCTGTCCCCAGCAGAGACTCAGGCCATGGATGCCTATGTCACTGATGCCCTTCAACATGGGTTCATCTGCCCTTCCACCTCGCCAGGAGCCGCGGGTTTCCTCTTTGTAAAAAAAAAGGAGGGGGGTCTTCGCCCATGCATCGACTTCCGGGGTTTAAACAAGATCACGGTCCGCGATCGCCACCCCTTGCCTCTAATGACAACCGCTCTGGATGTAGTGTCCCAGTCCACCATTTTCACCAAGTTGGACCTACGCAGTGCGTACAGTCTGGTCAGGATGAAGCAAGGCGACGAGTGGAAGACTGCCTTTATCACCCCAACAGGCCACTGGGAGTACCTTGTGATGCCTTTTGGCTTGTGCAACAGCCCCGCCGTTTTCCAACGCCTCATCACGGACGTCCTGAGAGACATGTTGGGCAGATGAGTTTTCGTCTAACTCGATGACATCTTGATTTACTCCTGAACCCTAGAGGAACATGTCACACACGTCCGAGCAGTCCTCTCCTGGCTGTTGAAAAACCGGCTCTACTGCAAGCTGGAGAAGTGTGCTTTTTATCAGGAGACCATTTCCTTCCTGGGGTTCATCGTCTCATCCCAGGGTTTCTCAATGGACCCCCAGAAAGTCCAGGCTGTGGCCCAATGGCCGATACCAACTTCCCTGAAGCAGCTGCAGAGCTTCCTGGGCTTTTCGAATTTCTACCGACGCTTCATACGCGGTTTCAGCTCCATCACGGCCCCTCTCACTGCACTAACCAAAACATCCAACCAGACCCGCCCATTCTGTCTAACTCCTGAGGCCACATAGGCTTTCCACACCCTGGTCCATCGCTTCACCACTGCCCCCATCCTCGTGCACCTGGATCCAACAAAGCCTTTTGTGGTGGAAGTGGACGCTTCTGAAGTGGGAGCAGGGGCGGTCCTGTCCCAACACGGTCCCGATTCCAAACTGCACCCCTGTGCTTACTTCTCCCGTAAATTCACATCAACCCAGAGCAATTACGGGGTAGGTGACAGGGAACTCCTGGCTATTAAATGGGCCTTGGAGGAATGGCGGCAGTGGTTGCTGGGCACAACGGACCCTTTTACCATCTAGACGGACCACCAAAACCTCATCCACATCCAGAATGCCCGGCATCTTAACCCCCGTCAGGCCCGCTGGGCGCTTTTCTTTGAGCCATATCACTTCCACCTGGCCTATCGTCCCAGTTCAAAGAATCTCAAGGCTGATGCCCTCTCCCGCCGCTACACCCAGTCTGCACCCGCCAGGGAACCACCTCCTATTCTCCCAGCCCAGAAGATCATCGCTGCTCTCCACTGGCCGGTAGAGGACGCCATCTGAGCTGCCTTGCCCACCGATCCCGCACCTGCCGATACGCCTTCCGACAGGCTTTATGTGCCTTCCTCCTGACACTCTGAAGCCCTGGCCAGGGGGCATGCATCCCGTCTGGCTGGGCACCAAGGGGAAACCCGAACCCTCCAGTTCCTGCAACATGCGCTATGGTGGCCCTCCATGGCCAAGGACGTAAAGGAATACGTGGCCGCCTGTCCCACTTGCGCCTGTTCCAAGACCCCAAACCAACCCCCGACCGGAGATCTACACCCTCTCCCAATACCGCACCGACCATGAGCCCACCTCGGTCTGGACTTTGTGACCAGGCTACCTCCTGTCAACCAGCTCGAGACCATCCTAACCATCGTGGACAGGTTCTCGAAGGCGGTCGACCTGGTGGCACTTCCTGGTCTGCCCACAGCCAAGCAAACGGCTGAGATCCTCCTGGAGCAGGTGGTGCGCCTCCATGGTTTCCCCCAGGACATTGTTTCAGATCGGGGGCCCCAGTTCATGTCCAGATTCTGGAAAGCCTTCTGTCGGCTGGTTGGTGCCAGTAGCAGTCTCCTCTGGTTACCACCCCCAAACCAAGGGGCAGACCAAGCGCACCAATCAGCAACTTGGTCGGTACCTCCACTGCTTTGCCTCGTCTCAGCCAACCACTTGGCCCAAATACCTCCTGTGGGCGGAGTTGTCCCATAATCTCCACGTTTCCTCTGCCACTGGTCTTTCCCCATTCGAGCTCTGCTACGGGTACCAGCCTCCTCTCTTCCACCACCAGGAACCGGAGACTGACGTCCCCGCTGCCCACACCCTGGTCCAGCGTTGCCGCCTCGCCTGGATCCGTGCTCGGGCAGCCATCCAGCGAGCCAACACGGAGTACGCTCGCCAGCACAGACGCCGCCACCGGACGGGGCCGGTTTTCCAACCTGGCGACAGGGTATGGGTGTCTACCCGGAACATGCGCCTGCCCGCTGGCTCCCGGAAACTCGCTGCACAGTTTGTGGGACTCTACCCGGTGGAGAGGGTCGTTAACCTGGTGGCTTACCGCATCCGCCTACCCAGGCCTCTCAGAGTCCATCCCGTCTTCCATGTGTCCCAGTTGAGGCCTGTACGGACTTCTCCCCTCACTCCTCCTCCGGATCCCGAGCCTCCGCCTCGAGGGGTTGGCGAGGATGGGATTTTCGCCGTGCGGCGCCTGCTGGACGCCCATCGCCGTGGCAGAGGCTGGCAATACCTGGTGGAGTGGGCGGGTTACAGTCCTGAGGAACGCTCCTGGGAGCCGACGAGCGCGATCATGGACCCTTCGCTCATCTCTGACTTCTGGGCCAGTCGCCCAGGGACTTCTGGAGCCCTCCCTCGGGTAGGGGGTCCTGTCACGCTGCCTTCCTCTCAGCCCTCGACATCCTTCCCCGGAGGAACCCACACTCATTCAGCCCGGTCCAACTCCACTACCCAGCATTCCCAGTGCCAGCCTTCCGGCTCACGTCACCCGCCACGTCTACATAAGGAAGTGCAGCACAACACCAGATCACTCAGTCATCGATCCTAACCAGACTATGTTCCGAGTCCTCACCGAATCCTACCGGATTACTCTAACCAGTTCTGACCAGACCAGCCCAAGCTACTCACCCTGCCGACTCATAGTAAGTCAGCTTGTTTCCTTTTGGAGCTGCCGTGCTCACTAGCCTGTTACGGTTTGGCTCCTAGAGCAAACGCGTATCTATCTGCCCGGCGTCAGTCACTCCGCGCTTGGGTCATAAATACACTCTACAATGCAAACTCTCGCTCCAGTCCCGCTCAGCTCAAGTCAGGCCTAACAACAGCGTCCCGTGACATAATTCTGGGGTTTTCTCTTCTTTTTGGGAATTTGGTCTAAAAACAACCCTTAAAATTCCACATTTTTACCAATTATGCACCATCTAAGCTCAAATAATCTCAAACTGGCTCCTTGTCTAAATCCAGACCAAAACCTTGTGTGATCTGGTGGAACGGGAGATTCAGATCATGGATGGATCTGTGTGATGCCATTGGGTTGAGACGGACCAGAACCTCTGAGGAATGTGTTTATTAACACCTTGTTATTCCTATACAATGAAAAGGAGTCCTCAGGGCAAAAGGTGGTCCAACCGTACAGCCATCGTACACCCGATAAAGTGAATGGAATCGGACATCGCTAAAACAAATAGTGTTTGTGAGATATGATCTGTCTTCATGACTCACTTACTTCACAATGTATTAATATGTAGCGAGTCGTTCTGAATAATCAGCTTGAATGCTTTTCTTTTTATTTAAGTGACAGAAACTTTCTTTGTTGTGCAGGTGGCGACACGCCCTGAGTCAACGTAGCCTGCTGAGGTCAC
>SSNQ01034248.1:209239-233399 GCA_006942095.1 Nothobranchius kuhntae
ACACGGCAATCTCCTCCCCGCAAACCAAACACACGGCTTTACCTCCGACTTCAGTAAAAAAAATATTTAGCAGTCCAATTTTTGTTGAAAATCCTGCATTCGGCATCTTTCTTTTTTTTTGCATGAGCGGACATTTCTCAGGCTACAATCACCATGTCAACCGCGGGCACTTGTTGCTATACGTATTGCGTCATTGTGTACGTAAAAAACAACTTCAAAATAAAAGCAATGCAGCCTTAGCCCATGCATGAGGTAAAATGAGAAAATACATTTATTTTGTAATTTCCAATTAACCTTACGCGGGCCGGTCAAAGTCAACCAAAGGGCCGGATGTGGCCCGCAGGCCGTAAAATGCCCAGGTCTGCACTAGAGGGCACTGTTGCGCTAAAAAGTCTGCTCAGCAAGGCGAGGTTGGGACTTTATAACCCTCTATAAACACTAGATGTTGCCAGAGTGTCTGTGTTCCATATTAAACCTTTACAAAGTTTCTGAAATACAAAAACACAATACAAACACAATAGTAAATTTTGGATCGGATACAAGACAGGATATCCCAGTCCCGCTTTTACAAAAGAATCAGATAAAATAGAGACCCAACCCACACTAACTAGTCTTGGACTGTGTACACTACAACTGCCAAATGGAACATTACACTCGGCCCACATAACGCATTATGATGGCCTTCTTGGTGATGCGAACATCGGGGCATACACTTTGACACATAAGACTTATCACACTTGTCGTTTAACAGTTTTTCAACTCTTCGTTATGTTATCAAGAAACTCCCATTTTAGGATCTCTAAACAGTGTTTAAGTTTCTAGCTTGTTGGTAAAATAAATTTTTTTGGCTAATTCAAAATCTGCACAATTGAATTATATTTAAAAGCAAATAAAAGAAAATTTGTACTTACTAACCTATTAAAAAGATAACATCAGTTTACAACTGCTCCTGTTGCTTTGGCCCCGCTTAGTGATTAATAACTTTATAGAAGAACCTGTTTGGTTTGCACCTACGTATGCTGACAAAATGTCAACACTTGATCCCTGACATGGGTATTAACCAGACCTGAGCTCTCCAGCCTGTGGTTTTGGAGCCACACATAGCTCGAGAGCACCTCTGAAGTGGGCCATAGTTTCTTTGACCGAACATGACCCTGAGTGTCAGAGTTTAACATGAAAGTTGAAAACAGTTGAAAAAAAAGCACTTTTAACAGTTTTTCTGTCTAATTTGTTGCAGTAGTTTCCACAGTTAAAGGACACTACAGGTTGCTTCATATGAACTCGGGTTTTTAACCACAAGGACTCATTTTACTGTTGAGCTAATAATTTGTCAGCTCTCTTTCCCAACTTTCTGACATTAATATTAAACTCTAAATTCATGAGAATATTGAAGTTTTCATAGTTGAGTCAAACTGTTGTACCACCAGAAGATTCAGCGCATTTATTGGATTTCACACAGTTTTGAGACTTTGGTTATGGCCTGGAGGAATCACAGCAAGTACTTCTGTAAAAGAAAAAAAAAAAACACTTGAAGCCTCTTCTACCATCTTGGACATTTCATTGTTGGCTTTTGAAATCATGATTTAACCACAACATTAAAAAGGTTTATCTTGTTATTTTAAAGAATCAATCTGACTCACATTAACTTTATTGATCCCTCAGGAAAGATCCCTAAAAAATGTATTAATTAATTAATACTATTCTTTGTTTATCTTGATAATTTTCATCACTTTGGGTGCGCCTAATTTTTCAGTTTTCTAAACTTGAAGGTGTCATTTCATCATAATGAACAACAAAATGCATTCCTACAACCTAAAAGGAGTGCAGACTAGTCCTGAAGACTCAACATGACAAAGTTCCTCAGATGAGAAGCAAATCTTCTTCAAGATGCCAAAGAATTCCAGTTGCTTTCATTCAAACCTCTTTGGATTGTCCTAAACAGGATGACCAAAAACCTTCGTCAGCATATGGCAACTCTTGTAAAGTTTGGACATCGATGTTTTAATAACAGAAGAAGGTGAAGTGATGATGGGTGTAATTATAAATGAAGTTAATGGTGTTGATCTCATTGTTTACTTTCACTTTACTTAAGTTGGAAGCCTTGCTCCGAGTCACTGTGCTGCATTTTTCTTCGCTGGGCTTCCACATTTACAGCAATAAAAAAGTAGAACTGTTTCGTGTCCCCTTAGAAAATGTCCACATCAACTAAGTTAATGTGTTTTGTGTGTGTGGAATTGACAGACCTTCTCTTTTAGAGTTATTACCAGAAACCTCTTCAGTGGGTGAACAAAGGGAGAACAGCCTAATCGGGAGAGGCATGCTGGTGCCTTCATAACTCTCATCCCAAAGAATGGGGAGGAAATCATCAGCTCTCATTAGCAATAAAAAGTAGTAGGCATTTAAAGCAGCTCTGTTTAACACTCGTGTGTCATGTCTCNAATTGGGCTGAATGTCCTGATTAGTCCACGTACAGTCACTGCTCGGGTCTCTGTGTGCCTGATCTGAAGTGTCCGTGAGTCATGTTCGGAAAATTTCAGCCCATGTAACTGTTGTATGTAAGAATCTAGAAATAAAGTAAAGGTGTCCTTACTGGGTTACAGAATGTAGACTGGGGTTAAAGTGTGTGTGTGTGTGTGTGTGTGTGTGTGTGTGTGTGTGTGTGTGTGTGTGTGTGTGTGTGTGTGTGTGTGTGTGTGTGTGTGTGTGTGTGTGTGTGTGTGAGAGAGAGCATCAGATCTCGGAGCAGAGACTCAAGGCATAGTGTGCCGTGACAAGCCTCATTAAGGGGAATCTCTCCACTGTTCAGGCTGTCGACATCACCGCCAGACTTCTCTAATTACACTCTCTAAGTGCCGTTTCGTACAAGCAATCATCCCACTGCTCTTTGCATATGCAAATATGGCAGACCTGATCATTAGCTTTTATATCTCACACACTCTAATTGTTATTGTAAAAAGCACCGCATGAAGCCAAGGGCAAACGCTTCAAGTCCTCTCACTGTCTTCCCCTCTCCTCCTGCTCCATCTTTCACCGACTGTCGCCTTTAATTCTCGCTACATGTTTTATAAAGTTTTGTTGCTCTACACAGCATCATGTGGTTGAATGTCACGGTAGTATAATCAGGCAGCAAATGCCTCCGCCTGACATTGTTTCAGCGGCTGGGAGGAGGGGGAAATAATAGGACCACTTCCTAGAGAGGGCTAATTGGCCAAATAGAGTCACTTATGCAGAACAACAGTCCCATCACAGCAATGATGATGATGATGATGACGATCCTGATGGTCCCAGAGAAAGTATTTGGGAGCTTACTGGACAGGAGAGATCTCTCATGAATAAATTGATACTGCTCTGTGATTTTCAAAGAAAAGGGACGTATGTAAAGGGAAGAAACAACATCCATCCATCCGTTTTTGTCCACTTATCCAGAGTCGGGTCGCAGGGGCAGCAGTCTAAGCAGGAAGGCCTAGACTTCCTTTTCTCCAGTCACATTGGCCTGCTTCTCCTGGGGAATTCTAAGACATTACATGGCATAGACCCTTCAGCGTGTCCTAAGTCTTCCATTAGGTCTCCTCCCATTTGGATGTGCCTGGAAAACCTCACCAGGGAGGCATCCTAACCAGATGACTGAGCCTCAATGTCTCCAATGGCTCCTCTCAATGTGGAGAAGTAGGGGATCTACTCCAAGCTCCTCCTGGATGACTGAGCTTCTCACCCTATCTCTAAGGAGAGCAAAGACACCCTGTGGAGAAAACTCATTTCGGCCGCTTGTAGGGTTAGGGTTAGGAGCTGATTCTCATCCCAGCTGCTTCAGACTTGGCTGAAAACCGCTCCAGTGACAGCCGGAAATCACATTATGATGAAGCCAACAGGACCACATCATCTGTAAAAAGCAGAGACCTGATCCTCAGGCCATCACGGAATCCCTTGTTACGTATACAAGTGGTCTATGTTTCACCAATTGACAACATAATCATTCATACACATTCAAGGCTGCACCATCTGCCGGGGTGCAGACTCCCAAAGCAACCTTTTGCCCACTTATTGTTCCTCAAAGGAGACAAAAATAGCCTCGTTCAAGGTCTCCTGCCACCTCTGCGTGAAAGCCAGACATCAACAATCTTCACTCTGAACAAGTGAAGACTCCATGACTTTACAACTCATAGGCTTATATAATCATATGTGATGAACGAACAAGATGTTTAAATGAAATGTGTGAATAATCTGTGCTTAAATCAATGAATTGAAAATGAATATTGTTCTTACAATGATCCATTTATTTCACAAATAAGTATGTGTTGATTTAACAAGTTAATCAATGTTCACACTCATACCCATTACAATAAAATACATATTAATGTTAATATTCACCTCGCATAAGAGTTTTGAACATTCTCATCCACAAAGTGTTAAAACCTTTTGTATCTGAACAAGGCGTGTCTTCTGAGGAATGCTTTGGTAAGCCCTCCAGACATGGTGTGAGTTTTTTATATTTCACTTCTCTTAAATGTTCTTTTTAAGTAAGCATGTGTTAGTTTTATAATTGTGAAGTAAGTCACAGGGCTTTCTCCTTCTCTCTCTTACTGTGGTATGTGGCTGATAAGCCCTGATGTTTGTCTGGTCTACTGCGGGTGTTGGTGAAATAGCCTGTCCAGCAACAGGTATCCATGGTTACTGAGTTTCTGGCTGCCAGTCATAAATTAAGACTTCCTTTCTGGAATGTTCTGCTTGGCAACAGCAAAGCTAGCAGTCACCCCTATAACTTGAGAATTCCTTTTTAGAATGTCCCGCCTTAGATAGAAGCAACAGTGTTATTGGTTAGGTGTGGACAGTGGTGGATTGTTTTTTGTCCATGTCTGCTTGTGTTTCAGTAAAACCAGCTGAAGAGAGAGAACACGCCAGAGTTAATCGGACTTGGGACTTTTCTCCTGTGTGGTTCAATCCAGGATATAAAAATGCCCAACATTTGGCACATTCTGATTTGCCAGAATACGTCAGAATTATAATCAATGAGTTTATTAAAACAAGAAATACTTCCTGATTAATTCAGTTTCTAGCTGACTCTTGAACCGGCCAATTTGGAAACAAGCATTTTTGAGACCTTCTCTTCTGACATCCAGTCAAAAGCCTCCTTGCACAGTGCAAGCTGATACAGCCCAAACAGCTCTTTTAAGAGCTACTTCACACCTCACACATTTAACCTGCAGACCCAGGGTTGCATCTTACTGGCAGGGAAAGCTGGACTCAGAGGAAGCTACTAATCTCTGAGTATTGTGGTTTCGACGTCCGGTGACCTCACTACTCGAACCGCACCCCTCCGGACCGCGGAGAGCAATTCATACCAAGGGTATCATACGCCTGCACACTGGAGTTTGATGACTTTTATGAATAAACAACTCTCTAGTTTATAACTAAACAACAAATTCTTTTGAAGAGAAGAAAGAAGAAGAAAATATCATTTCTATAGCGCCTCTCAAGATAAAAATCATGAGGCGCTTCACAAAAACAAAAAAATGTTAAAATATAAAAAAGCATTTAGAAAATATTTAAAAATATATTTAAAATGAGCAAAAATAGGCAATTGGGATTTAAAAGAAAAAATGTTAAGAAAGAAAGAGTGAATAGGAAAGAGGGAAATCAGTGGATCCTGAGGAAGGTGGAATAGGTGGGGAGAGCAGAATAAAGAAAGAGGGGATGAAGAAGGTCATACAAAAGCCAGCTTGAACAAGTGAGTCTTCAGCTGCTTTTTGAAGGAGACCACTGAGTCCACTGATCTCAGGCTCAGGGGGAGAGAGTTCCAGAGTCTGGGGGCCACAGCAGCAAATGATCTGTCACCTTTGGTCTTTACCCTGGTGCGCTGCGCAACCAGTAGGCTTTGATCACTGGACCTCAGGGACCTGCTGGGGGTGTAGGGACTAAGAAGATCACCAATGTAAGATGGTGCTTGTCCATGTAAGGCCCTATAGACCAGAACAAGGATCTTGAAATGAACACTGAAGTTGACTGGCAGCCAGTGAAGCTGGAAGAGAAGCAGGGTGATGTGGGTGTATTTGGAGGACTTGGTCAGAAGCCGAGCACAGGCGTTCTGAACCACCTGTAGACGGTTCAGGGAGGTTCTGCTCAGACACGTGAAAAGAGAGTTACAGTAGTCTAAGCGTGAGGAGATGAAGGTGTGGAGTACTGTCTCAAGTTCAGAGCAAGAGAGAATGGGACTCAGCTTAGCAATGTTCCTGAGATGGAAGAAGGAAGAGCGAACTAGAGAACTGACATGATAATCCAGGGTGAGAGCTGGGTCAAAGGTCACGCCAAGATTCCTGAGAAGGTTTGGTGTGGGAAGCAAGCTGACCAAGAGAGTCTCTGACTTTGGGAACCAGCTTGTCTGGGGCACAGATGAGGATCTCAGTCTTATCTTCATTCAGCTGTAGAAAGCTCCCACCATCCAGGTTTTGATAGAGTTTAAGCAGGTGTGTAATAGCTGCAGCTTAGACATCTCATGGGGCTTAAAGGAGATGTACAGTTGGATGTCATCTGCATAAAGATGGTAGGAGATTCCTTTGAAGGAGCTCAGGATATGCTGAAGAGGAAGCAGATAGAAGAGGAAGAGTAGAGGCCCCAGCACAAAACCTTGTGGGACACCATGGGTAAGAGAGGTGGTGGAGGACCTAAACTTGGAGACGGCCACAGAAAAGGAGCGCTCAGAGAGATAAGAGGAGAACCACTCCAGAGCAGATCCTGATAGGCCTGCCCAGTCTCTCAGCCTCTCCAGTAGCAGGTGATGGTCAACAGTGTCAAAGACTGCAGTCAGGTCCAACAGGACCAGAACAGAACAGTCCCCTGCATCACTGTGAGTCAGAAGGTCATTAGAGACCCTAAGAAGAGCTGTTTCAGTAGAATGAGCTCTACGAAAACCTGACTGGAAGCTATCATAGATGTTCTGTTCATCAAGAGCAGCTGTGAGTTGTTTAGCCACAACCTTTTCCAAGATCTTGGAGATGAACGGAAGTTTAGAGATGGGTCTGAAGCTGCTATGGAGAGAGGGGTCGAGACTCATTTTTTAAAGAAGCGGGTGGATTACACAGTGGCGGCTGGTGAAAAATATTTTTGGTGGGGCTGTGCTATTTTTTTTTTAAACAAACTTGTGCTTTCTGAGCTTTGTGCACAACTTCACTATTTCGTGAATTAGGCACAGCTCTTTTATTTCCTGTCTTACATTATTGGACAAAGGGATTAATCCACGTGTGTCTGACTATTGGCACACTGCCTTGCGGACCAAGGTTAAAAAATACTTCATTAAATTGCACATAAAATAACATGACCATAAATGGTCCACATCCACATCACTGTTTGTGAAACTAACATACTGGAGAATTTCATCACAATAATATTAAATAAACAAGTATGTACCTGATCTTTTGCATACTGTTGGTGAAGCTCTGGATGACCCCTGTGATGGAGACAGAGTCAATGTTCCTCTTCTGCAGCTGGTTGAACAGCATGTCCACATGTGGTATGATCTTGTGACACAATGCCAGCAGAAAGCCGAAATCTTCTTCCTCCAGCATTCTCACAAAGCCTCCTGCCTCTCTCTCAGTGACTGGATCAAAGTCATCCGAGTCTCTGATCATCTGGAAAAATCTGAGGAGGTCATCCTTGTACTCATACACTGTGTTGACATCTCTCTCTTGGACAAAATGTGCCGGTTCTGACCCACTTGTTCATTGTGTTTCTTCACTGCAAGCCTGTGCCCCTCGTCTCTAGCTGCATGGCAATGTTAGCTCTGTGGTAGGCAGAGCTAACATTCTACCATACCATTCACCATGTTGTCCATGTGTGCCCGGGATAACTCATGTTTCTTCACCTTCTCAGAAAAATGTTTCATGTCCGTAACTCCTGACTCAATCCATGCCTCATCTGTCACCGTCGTTTTGAATAACAAACACGGAAAGCAAAATAACGCATTAGCGTGATTGCATCCAGCTTGCCAAGCCTTCCCAGAAGCCTCGTGTGTACAGTTTACCTCTCTCCTCCTCCTGCTGGCTTATCTTTACGTTGGGCTGATCTGGTCCAAGCTCTTTGACATTAAAGAGCAAGTAACGTCTAAATTAACTTTTTTTTGCTGATGAACTGTATAAATGAGTGTCTAATAGTGTTTTAAATGTGTGTATTCATTATTTTAGCATTTTGGTGCATTTTCTTTAAAAATTAATTTTTCAGCCTAAAAACCACAGTAATGCGCCACCTTCAGCTTAAAACACAGAATTTGACACATTTTGAATAAATTTTAGCCAATGGCTAAAGAGTAAGATACTACGTAAACCAGTAGAGTACTACGTAACAGCTCTTGTGCCAAAGTTATAAAGCAACGAGAGTCTCGGCCACGCCTTGTGGCGAGTGGGGAGTTGGATTTGCAGTGTCGGACGGTTAGCGGTAGTTCAGCATTAGCATATATCATTAGCATATTCTAGTCTTTAGCATAGCTTTTAGTGTTATACATACTTATTTAGTGTTAGCTTGGCTGTTAGATATTGTAGTTTAGTTAGTGTTTAGCTGTTAGTTTTATTAGGAAAGTAATTCGGGTTTAGTGTTCCATATCGTGTTAGTATGGTTAAAAGGTGTAGTGTAGTTGGTTGTGGTAGCTCTGTGGGGTTGCACTCCTTTCCACTGGAAAACAGTCAGCTCCCGCCTGGTGCTGTAGTCTGCAACCAGCATTTTACCCGCGATTCCTTCGCCAACATGATGGAGTTTGAACTGGGTTATTCTGCACGTCTCCGTTTGAAGAGGGAGGCTTCCACGAATTAGATGCAGCCCACCGACTCTGCTCCCCCACCATGGCGGGCTCCAGTCTGAGGTGAGTAAGCTAAATAAAAGTTTTAACATCTTCTAAAGACAATTTCCTACCTAAATGCAAAGTTTGAGAGACCTGGTTCACTCCATTTAGCTAATATCAGCCTGCACTGCCTTCGGGCTAATTTGTCAAGTTCACAAAATGTGGAACGGGATGTAAGGTTACAATCAGCGGCGAATCGGAACATTTCTCAAAGCCCTGGCCGACAAAAAGGTCCACTTGACTATTTCTGTCAGGCTCGGAGAAAATTCGGGTTGTTTTTGTGTCAGTCGGTAATTCTGCAGTGGCTCTAACGCAGCACTAGTTGACAGACATCATTACAGCGTGAAATCCAGCTTTACACCAAAGCCTAACCCGGTTCTGTGAGGAATTCTGTTCAGGAGGTCGCATTTCAGGTTCTTCACATCATATGTGACTGACTTTTACGTTATAATAACGATCACACACTAGGAATGTTATAAAGCGCCTATATATATATTTCGGACAGTTTCTTTTGTATATTATATGACTTTATAAACTNAGCAGGAGGTGGGGACGCAGAAACTGACAAGTTAAAGAAAATGCAATGGTGATCTGAAATATAAACATCCTCAGGACAAACACTGTCAGCATTTAGACTCAGGGTAAAAACAAGGTCTAGAGTGTGCCTCCTGGTGTGTGTGGAGCCAGAAACACGTTGGGTAAAGCTGAAGGAGTCCATGAGGCTGGAGAAATTCATGGCAAAGTGATCAGAGGGATCATCAACGTGGATGTTAAAGTCACCAACAATCACCAGTCTGGACAGCTTCACAGTGGAGGATAGAAAGTCACCAAACTCCTGAAGGAAAGAACTGTTTGCACCAGGTGGACGATAGACCACAGCACAGTAGAACGGGTCCTTACGCCTGACTTTAATCAGCTGCAGTTCAAAGGAAGCAAAGTGACCAGAGGTTGTAGAGCTACATGGAAGATGGTCTCTAAAAACAACAGCTAGGCCTCCACCACGACCAGAACCCCGGGGCTGCCTAAGAAAAGAATAACCACTCGGGCAGAGTTCAATCAGACCAGAATAATCAGATGTTTGCTGCCAAACTTCAGTCAGGAACAGAAAATCCAGGTTTTTAGAGAGAATTAAATAATTGAGCAGGAAGGTCTTATTTTTAACAGAGCCATGCTGAGTGAGGTGGAGGAATCAGAAACTACAGAAACAGCTGGAGTTAGTGGACGTAAATTAGCAGGGTTAGATCCACGGTGTTTATAAAAAACACTTATGGGGGGAACAGGAGGAGAAACCACTGAGGAATGAGGATAAACCGACCTTAAAAAACTTGGACGGATGAACCGCGTCCAAACGCGGCCTGGCGGGAATGCGGAAATGGCGCTCAGGTCACCAAAGGACAAGAGGCTAGAAGATTGCGCCGATGTTTACCAGATAAACCACGTTTTAAGAGAAGTCTTATTCTCACCTGGATTCCTGCTCGTTTACCTCTTTTCCTCCGACGTTTTCCCGGGACCGGACAAACATAGCCGGAGGCGGGCAGCTCGGGACTGGGCCGGTGCGCCACTCAGGTAAACAAACAGGATGGTACGTCCTCGGTACATCTTGGGCGATCGTGAACAAACGGAAGGACAGAAGAGTCTGGCGATAATAGGAGATGGTAGAAGGGACACTACTGAAGAGGATTGCAGACAGGAGCAAGGTGGAAAAGAGGAGGTTAGTGGAGAAAAGTTTGAAAAAGTGGCCGGTGACTGCGACTAAGCCAAGCACAGGCGCCATCTTGTTGCCAGACTTCACAATTTCTCTCACATACAAAGAACGGTTTTGCTAAAACATCTAGCTTCCATTACAACATTTCACACACCACATTAAATCACTTCATATCAATTACACCACATCTCATTATTTATACACCCAAAAAATTCAACTAAGGAATTTGTTTGATTGGTTTAATAGAAATGTGTCTATTTAACATGAACATATTATGTTTTCAAATCATCACTTATTGGTTTAACACAAAATAACAAAATGTTTAATGAACAAGTTTTGCTTTCTTCAGTCCAGTGAAGTGTAAGATAAGATAAGATAAGAACAACTTTATTTATCCCGAGGGAAATTCTTGTGTCGTGTACATGCTCAAAGCAGTCAGAGAGACAAAGGAACAGGTGAAATAGAAATATGATATACAATATATACAGTAAAAAAAATGATCTACAGTAGTATCCTGTAGGATAGTGCAAAACAAACAATCGCATTTCTCAATAATTAAATACATGACTGTATCCTTGTGAATAAGTAATTAAGCCGTCGGTGTAGGTGATTCACAAAAGTGATTAAAGTCTTATGTAATAGAACATGGGTTTGTAGCAGCATATGATATGATGGGGGGATAAAAACATATTTACAATCAGAACTCTTGTGTAATATTGCACAGTCGGTGAGGGAACAGAATAACCTAGGTTAAGGTATTAGGAGAATCACCTACAGGGTGAGGAAGAGTTAAACAATCCTATTACCACCGGTACGAAGGATTTCCTGTGGCGGTCAGTTCTGCATTTAGGGGCAATGAGTCTTTTGCTGCGTGTGCTTCGATGGTCCATCATGTGGGCGTGCATGGGGTGGGAGGGGTTGTCCATGATAGAGAGAAGCTTTTTTAGCATTCTCCTCTCAGACACCTCCTCCAGGTTCTCCAGTCTAACACCCAGGACAGACCCAGCCCTTCTACTCAGCTTGTTCAGCCAGTTGGCATCAGCTATCTTCACCCCACTGCCCCAGCACACAACTGCAAAGAACACAACGCTCTCCAACACCGAGTGATAGAACATTGTCAGCAATTTCCTCCCAACATTGAAGGACCTGAGCCGCGTCAGAAGAAAAAGCCAACTCTGCCCTTTTTTGAAGATAGCATTGGTGTTCTTAGTCCAGTCCAGTTTACAGTCCAAGTGTACACCCAGGTACCGGTAGTCCTCAACGATCTCAACGTCAGCCCCTCTTATGGTGACAGGAGTAGGAGGTGGGGCCTGCTTCCTAAAGTCCATAATCAGTTCCTTAGTCTTTGTGATGTTAAGTAGTAGGTGGTTTCGCTCACACCACTCCACAAAGCTGTCCACCACACTCCTGTACTCCACCTCCTGACCATCCCTGATACAGCCCACAATGGCAGAGTCATCAGAGAATTTCTGCAGATGGCAAGACTGAGACTTGTACCTGAAGTCAGATGTGTAAAGGGTGAAGAGGAAGGGTGATAGAACTGTCCCCTGCGGCGCCCCCGTGCTGCTCAGGATGTTATCTAAGCGGCAGTTCATCAGTCGGACATGCTGTGGTCTACTTGTTAAATAGTCCGTAATCCAACCTACAAGTGGGGCGTCCACCTGCATTTCCGTGAGCTTATTCCCCAGCAGTGATGGTCTGATTGTGTTAAAGGCACTAGAGAAGTCGAAAAACATGACCCTCACAGTGCTCCCAGCAATGTCCAGATGAAAATATGCCCAGTCCAGCAGGTAGATGAGGGCATCCTCCACACCGATACGAGGTTGATAAGTGCAGGGGATCCAGCCATGGCTCCATCAGCAGCCGCAGATGTTTTAGGACGAGTCTCTCCAGCGTCTTCATGACATGCGAGGTCA
This sequence comes from Nothobranchius kuhntae, assembly GCA_006942095.1. Lineage (NCBI taxonomy): Eukaryota > Metazoa > Chordata > Actinopteri > Cyprinodontiformes > Nothobranchiidae > Nothobranchius > Nothobranchius kuhntae. The sequence goes on from SSNQ01034248.1 coordinate 221,685, forward strand.
GAGCCACTGGCCTGTAGTCACTGGGGGTCGACGGGTTGATCATTTTAGGGACAGGATCCAGGCAGGATGTCTTCCAGAGTGATGGAACTCTCTGCATCTCCAGGCTCATGTTGAAGATCCGTTGTAAAACTCCAGACAGCTGGGAAGCACAACACCTAAGGGCCCTTGGACTGACACCATCATGACCAGCAGCTTTGCCGTGGTGGAGTCTGCCCAATTCTTTTTTGATGTCATCTGCTGAGCCGGACAGGATTAGACAGTCAGAGGAGGCAGTAGAGGGGGGGGATGGAAGGAGAAGATGAGAAGAGCTGGCTGTGGAGACAGGAGACTGGGCAGTCGAACCTATTGAAGTGTAGATTTAGGTTGTTAGCACTTTCGACATCCCTCTCCATCCCAACACCTCTCTTTTGTCTCAGGCCAGTAATAGCCCGCATTCCATTCCACACCTCCCTGGTGTTGTTTTCCTGCAGTTTGTTTTCCAGCCTCCGTCTGTAGGACTCTTTCCCCTCAGCAATCTTGGCTTTCAGCTCCCTCTGCACCAGTTTCAGCTGATCTCTGTCACCATTTCTGAAAGCTCTTTTTTTTCTTGTTCAGGGTTGCTTTTATGTCTTTGGAAACCCAGGGCTTATTGTTGGGGAAGCACAGTATGTTTTTTTTACTTCGAATTAACAACTCAAACTGATATCCAGTGCGCATGCTCAAACTTCCCAGAAGTTAAGAAGCGGGAACACTGACCAAGTTTTGCGATCAGTGAATTGCTGTTTACCCCTGCGGTATCTTCCACATTACAGGTAAGTACTGAATGTGTGAAAATATGTTAGTCAAACTAAGTTAGTAACGTCCGTTTGTCATTTTTCACATTTTCCTTTTCAAATCTGCATTGGAAATTGAACAGTAGAGCAGACCGGATCGCATGCAGAGTCAGCTGTTAGCAAATCAGCCTTATAACTATTGCGATCACACAATAATGAAGGATCTTCCTGTGTCAAAGACCACACCATCTCTTTATTTGCTTTGCAGAATAGACATACATAATTTCCACTGAAGCTTTCAATAGCCCCTTTTACAAGACACACCATGCCGGCAAATCGGCGTAATATTACTGCAATGGTATGTCTATAAATGTGCCATGCCGGCATGGCGTTGCGCGAATTTTGCGGCATTCGTTCCGCCTCGCTTGGTAGTAATATTGCGGTAATGGTCTGTCGTATGCGCCCTGGCGCAACAGAGGCAGATGTTATGATGACGTGGGGAGTTAATGCTGAGCTCTGGCTGGCAAATTTATTGAAAATGAAAGTAAACACGGGCAATAAGGTTTGCTTTTTGAACAAAATCAGCTGAGATGGCAACCTGGAGCGCCGCAGCGCTCCACGAGCCTCTCTGTTAGAGCTGAAGCTCAGATCACCAGAGACTGCACAGGAACTGATGGGGACAGACACCTTTAGGAGCTGCTTGTTAATAAAAAAACGTAACGATCACGGCTTCAATCGCAATAAAAAGCAAGTTATGTCCAAGAAAAACGGAAGTCTGCGGCAGCGCAGAGACCGCCCCCATACCCCCTTTATGCCACCATCACCTAATCTTTTATAAAATTGTCACAATTGTGCCACATTACCGCCATGGTCTGATCTTGTAAATGACATTTATCCTCCCCAGGGAGCCGCGGCAAATCCCGTTTTGCAAATGCTATGGTCCTGTAAAAACAGCTAAAGTAGCCAAGAACTCCATGCAAGCCCAAATTATCTCCAACTACCTGGGCCACTGTGAGCTTAACAACACCTTGATGATTGGGGGTATTAACAAGGACGCCATCACTCTCCAGACACCGGATATCTTCCACGACAGGGCCCAGGATTGCATCAAGGCCATAGGTCGCTACGTCATCTGATTTGTACACTGCCAAAAGGAGCTGTGACTTCAAAGAAGATAGAAGGTCTGGTGGCAAGTTCTTCAAGATGAAATAAATAAGTCCTAACTTGTGAATTCCAGTCTTTGAACCTAGCGAATTTACCATCTCACAATCATCTTGGTAAATCACAAGTGGGATGGAAACCTCCTTCTGAAACAATGGATGTGTTTTGCAAAAATCACCATCGAAAAGATCCTGAATTGCATCACTCTCTCTGCGCTGCCATTCCAGCATGGTCTGTAAAATCCCAGGAATTTCAAGAATCTTGCTCAAAAGGTTTTTTTAATGGAATACGGTAATATGAATCAGGAATTCCAACTTGCCGGACAATGCCAGTGACAGAGGCCATTGGCTGAACATAGGAAGCCCCAGACAAATGCTCTTCAACTGGCTGAATGAAGTTCCCACATTTAGCAAAGTAAAGCATCTGATTGTAATCTATCTCCATTCCTTTGAAAGGCTCAGTTGCTTCTGAGAACTCCACCCTTAGCTTTTTTTACCTCTTGGCTTTGACCAAGACCAAACTGATTAAATAAATCCATAGTCTTTGATTGCAGCCTGCTAACAACAGGGCCACTCAATTGATAATGCCCTCCGGCTGTAGTTCATCCCAATCCTCCTCAACTTCATCATCTCCATTTGCTGGCTTCATTTCAGCATTCAACATTTCAACATTTTGTACAACAGGTGGGACTGGACCTTCAAGGGGGTCATCAAAAGTATTTCCAACTTCATGCTCCTTCTCCAAGTGTCTTTTAAAAGACCACATGTAAGAAAATGTCCTGCCACAACCACTTACATAACACTGGAAATGTGTTGATTCTGAGATGACATGGTGTACTGCACGCAAATGCATAAAAAGATTCTTAATATCCCCTGAAATTTGCTTTTTGCACTTAAAACAAGTACACGCCATCTTCAATAGTAACTATTAAATAGTAAAAAGAAATAATAATAGCCTGTGGAAAACTGACAAATTTAGCCTCTCACATCTGCATTAATATTAACTACATACAAGTCCTGTAAATCGTTTGAGGAACTTGCCAGCTCTTGATGCCAGCTTTGGATGATGGTAGCCTCATCTAAAATAAGTAAACTTTCCTCATCAACCCCCTCCTCTGAAAGACAAAAATAGAAGACAACATCTTTGTGTGGCAAGGTGGATGAACAAGGGCCCGGGCGGGATTCGATCCCCAGACTCCCGGGTGAGAGTCATATGCTCTAACCAGTCAGCCAAAGGGACATCCCCTTGGCCAAGTAGCCAGGGCGCATGATCAGGGCACATTGTGACAGGACGCTCACACTGTCACATCTGTAACTCTTTTATATGTTTGTTCTGTGTTTGACTTTGTAATCCATTACTTTGTTCTTAGGAAAAGAATGTGTATTTTTTAACTGACATGTTTCGACTAATGCCTCTAGTCAAGATCATAGTCACTGGTGTTGGTTGTCACACTCTGTCCGTCTCTCCTCGTCACCCTCAGCTGTAATCCTGTGTCTTCTGCAAGCCCCCACAATGCGGGTCTGAAATTGAGGCCAACGTCAACGCAATAAATTGCAGTTCCACCCTCATCCACTGGGGACTGGTGTCAGAAGTGAACAAATCCTCATTGACTCCCATGTTAAAAATACCAATTTCACGGCAGAAATAAACGTGTTTACAGCCTGGTTCCAAAACATGTTTTTGGTTTAATTGATCTAGTTTATACTCACGACAACTCTGAGGGGGGTGAATTTTTTTCTCACTCTTCAGTTTAAGTGTATTTCTTTATAATTAATGAGCATCAGATCCACGTGACCACAGAGCTAGCTCTATGGAAAGGCCTCAGTCTGAGCCTCGGTCTCGCCTGAAAACTGTTCCGCGATTTTTAGTCTCTGAACTTAGGCCAGTAGTTGTATTGTTTGTGTATTCTTTTTTGGATATTATTTGTGCAATTGTTGGACAAAATGACTTGCTGTGGTATTAACTGCACTGATAGAGCATCCAAGGAGTCTCTACTTCATTTTTTTTGGTAAGTAAAATTATATTTATGTATTTTAGGTCACTGCCGCTTTTGCACTAGCTGAGCTTATCAAAGTAGCTAGCTAATTACCATTTTAACATGCGCTGTTTAACCATGAAATTTAGATGTAATACGGTAAAATAATTAATAGGGTATATGTCGATGGGTGTAAAACCCTGTGCATTTAACATAAAAATTGTCATGTTCTGTGTCCCTTTGTCCCCAGCCCCTCCAGTTCCCACTCCAGGTTCTCCTTTTGTATCTCATAGTGCCCTCTTGTGTCCGTTGTCTGCGTCTCATTATGTGTCTCTTTGTGTTCTTCATGTGTCTTCTGTTGTGGCCCTTTAGATCATTCCTCCCAGGTCCTGTGTTCTGTCATCCCCAGCCCCTCCAGGTGTTCTGTCACATTCTGTATCCTTGCAGCTCCAGCCTTTTTTGTCCCCAGCTCGGTGTGTGTGCGCGTGTGTGTGTATGTGTGTGTGTCCTTCCCAGTCAGGTCTGGTGTCCTCCTCTGCTCCTCTCCTCATTATTGCTTTCACCTGTGCCAGTTCCCCACACACCTGCTCCTCGTCTCCTATCACTCCAGCCCCAGTGTATAAAGCCCTCTCCTTGTCTCATTGTTCTTGTCAGTCCATTGTTTCTGTCAGTGTGACTTATTCTGTCAGTCCTGCTCGTTCCTTTAGTGTTTTTTGGATCTCCTGATCATCCCCTGGATTTTTGGACTTTGGCTTCCTGCCCTTTGGATTTATGTTCTTTTTGGAATCATCCTACCAATAAAAGGATTTTTCTTTACATTTACTCCTGCCTCGTGTCATCCTGGGTTCTGCATTTTGGGTCCTAACCATCCTACAAAACGTGACATAAATGGGTTGAAATATGACATGTTGGTGGAGCTCTCGGAGGGAGACTTCTGTGTTCCATCCTTCCACCCGGTTCTCCCCAGTGGTCAGCCCGGCGTATCTCTGACCACTTCGGCGCCTGTCTGCTGCGCGGGCTGACCGCTTATGGAGCTCTCGGACTCGGCGAGAGACCTGACCACAGAAATACTGCAGCTCGGTGAGTTGGTTGATAGTGCTTGATGTTAGTCACCAGAAGTCTGTATGCCATCAGATAAACTCGCTTGCTTTTTTATTTTTTGCATATTTGTAACCGGTCGGCAGTAACCCAATTGCAGGATTAATAGTCCTTAACCAGAGTTCAAAAGTGTTTTAATAACATAATGTCCTCCACTGACTGTGGGAACCAAAAACCAAAATCGATCCATAAACAGAACACTAGAAAAGACAACTCCACACTGAGGACTGGCAGCAGTGGCCTGAAACAGGGTGAGGGCAATCAAGGTGATGTGGTTCAGCTGCAGCACTCCAGGAGGTTCACAGGGAAGGGGAGGGCTCCTGAGAGGAGCTGCAGCTGACCTGAACAAAACAACAGAAAAGGGTTAAACAAACACAAAAAGGGGTGAATCATAACATAACCCCCCTCACAAAGTCCGGCTCCTAGACGGATGTCTCGGCTGGGTGGGGTTCTCCCGGTGAAACCGAACGATCAGATCACGGTGGAGGATGTGGCGTTCTGGGACCCATTGCCTGTCCGCCGGGCCGTAACCCACCCAGTCCACGAGGTATTGGATGCCCCTGCCCACTCTCCTCGAGGCCAAGAGCTTATTGACGCTGTAGACAGGGCCGCCATCCACAATACGGGGAGCCGGAGGGATCGCAGGGGCGTCTGCAGGGGACTGAGTTTCTCAGGCTTCAGCTTGCTTACGTGGAAAACGGGGTGGACTCTTAGTGCCCGAGGGAGCTCCAACCTGACGGCCACTGGGTTGATGACCTTAGTGATGGGGAACGGTCCAATGAATCGGGGCTGCATCTTCCTGGCACCCCCCTTTAGTGGCAAATCAGCCGAAGAGAACCAAACCCTGTCACCCACCTTGTACTCTGGAGCAGCAGACCTCCGGCGGTTAGCCACAGAGGCAAACCGTGCGATGGCAACGCTTCACAAATGCTGCGGGACTGGAGGTGGAAGCCGACCTCTCCTGATGGGGAAAGAGAGGCGGTTGGTATCCATAGGCAGCCTGAAAGGGGGAGAAGCCGGTAGAGTTAACCAGAGTGTTGTGCGAGTACTCAGCCCAGGGGAGTGGGAGGACCAAGTCTGGGGGTTCTTCAGGCACATAGCACGCAGGGTGGTCTCCAGATCCTGGTTGAAACGCTCCACTTGACCATTGGTCTGAGGATGAAAGCCAGAACTCAGACTGGCCGTTATCCCAAGGAGTGTACAGAACTCCTTCCAAAAAGTTGCCACAAACTGGGGGCCTCGGTCCAAGGTGATGTTCTCCGGAAATCCATGCAGCCGAAACACATGCCGCACCACCACCTCCACCAATTGCTGAGCCGATGGCAGTCTCTGCAGGGGTATAGCATGTACCGTCTTACCCTTAGAGTTGGGTAGTCCAGTAATAAAGTTCATTGCAATGTGGGACCACGGTCTGGAGGGAACAGGTAGAGGTTGCAGGAATCCAGCTGGAGGAGTTCTGGGTGTCTTGATGCTGGCACATACTGGGCAAGAGGAGACGAAAACCCGAACATCAGATGACACCGTAGGCCACCAGAAACGCTGCGCTACCAGGAAGGCAGTCCTGGTTACCCCAGGATGGCAGGCCAGGCGTGATGAATGCCCCCATTTCAACAACGCTGGGCGAAAACCTGAGGGAACAAACAAACAGTGCGGGGCTGATGGAATGGTGGTGGAGTCCCGAACTGCAGCCTTGATCCTGCCCTCCAAGGACCAACGAGAGACCCCAAGGACCATGTTGGGCGGCACGATAAACGTGGACTCTGATTCCATAGCCTCACTCTCCTGCTGGTACTGGTGGGACAGGGCATCAGGTTTAATGTTCTTACTGCCCGGATGGAAGGAGAGGTTAAAGTTGAACCTGTCAATAAACAGAGCCCACCGTGCTTGGCGGGGGTTAAGGCGCTTGGCAGTCCGTACATATTCCAAGTTCTTGTGGTCGGTCCACACCAGAAACGGTTGCTCAGCACCCTCTAACCAGTGGCACCATTCCTCGAGTGCTAGCTTGACAGCTAGCAACTCTCTGTTCCCAATGTCGTAATTTCTCTCTGCAGGAGTGAGCTTGCAGGAGAAGTACGCGCAGGGATGAATTTTATTATCAGACGCTCTCTGTGACAACACGGCACCCACCCCTGACTCAGATGCATCGACCTCCACAATGAATTGCTTGGAGGTGTCGGGCTGGGTCAGGATAGGGGCTGCAGAGAACCGTCTCTTAAGCTCGGCAAAGGCCATGTCGGCAGCAGTGTCCCAGACAAAACATACCTTAGCCGAGGTGAGTCTGTGTAGGGGTGCAGCTACGCCACTGAAACCTCTGATGAAGCACCTGTAGAAGTTGGCGAACCCCAGGAATTGTTGAAGCTGCTTCCGACCAGTAGGTACAGGCCACTCAAGAACCGCTTTAACCTTGTTACAGTCCATCTGTACTAATCCAGGCAATATCACATGCCCCAAGAACTTTGTCTTGGTGGTGTGAAACTCACATTTTTCAGACTTGCAAAAGAGCTGGTTCTCAAGAAGGCGCTGCAGAACGGCCCTGACGTGCTGCACATGTGTTTCATGGTCTCGGGAGAAAATTAAAATGTCATCCAGATAGACGTACACAAATTTGTTAATCATGTCCTTCAAAACATCATTTATAAAATACTGAAACACAGCTGGTGCGTTTGTCAGTCCAAAAGGCATCACCAGGTACTCAAAATGGCCGCACGGGGTGTTGAAAGCAGTTTTCCACTCATCCCCTCCCGAATGTGCACCAGATGATAAGCGTTCCGTAGATCCAGCTTAGTGAACACCCGAGCCTCTCTAATCTGGTCAAAGGCAGACTGCAAGAGAGGCAGGGGGTAAGTATTACGAACCGTGATGCTGTTCAGACCCCTGTAGTCGATAAACGGCCGTAAACCCCCAACCTTCTTGTCCACAAAGAAAAACGGTTCGGCAGTAACCCAATTGCAGGAATAATAGTCCTTAACCAGAGTTCAAAGGTGTTTTAATAACATAACTTCCTCCACTGACTGTGGGAACCAAAAACCAAAAACAAAATCGATTCATAAACAGAACACTAGGAAAGACAACTCCACACTGAGGACTGGCATCAGTGGCCTGAAATAGGGTGAGGGCAATCAAGGGGATGTGGTTCAGCTGCAGCACTCCAGTAGGTTCACAGGGAAGGGGAGGGCTCCTGAGAGGAGCTGCAGCTGACCTGAACAAAACAACAGAAGAGGGTTAAACAAACACAAAAAGGGGGCGAATCATAACATAGTGGTGGTGGGGAGCGACTAAATAGCTAATTTGTCTACAAAGAGACGCAACCGGGTGCCCTGTTCTCCTGGGAGCTAGTGCTGTTTAATAAAATGGAAATTAGTTAATAAAATTGATTATTAAAAGGTTCATATCCTATCCAATAAGGTGATAGACTCAAGTGTTTGGTTTTATATTGTTTTTTATAAAGTATGCATTTTGTATTACTCTTTAAACTAATTGTAGACCTTTTACTACAGGCCATGATAAGCTATTAAGTATTTTAAACCCATATGTTTAAGTAGTTATTTGTATGAAGTTTTCCTCTAGGTGATCCAGAGAGGCTTGACCTTTGGGTAAGCAACCAAAGAAGAGAGTGCTGGACTCCCAATTCACACTCCTGCTTGTGCAGTGAACACTTTAAGAGTCATCACTTCACCAAGGACTCCAGGGTACAAACAAATGAATTCATACTTTGGTTAAGATTGAAAAAATTGAAGCATTAGCTGTATAATATACAGATGTTACATTGCTGTGTAACATGAAAAAAAATTACCCCCTCCCTTGAACTGTCTGTGACTGGGGCTGTTTAGATGGGGAAACAGACAGCAGAAGAACTCGTCCCATCGTGGAAAATTTGAGCACTTTAAGCAGAAAGATCTTGTTAAAAGCCGCAGGAGAGAGCTTAAAGGTAAAGACTACAGCGTTAACGATCAGTTTCCTAAAGAAATTCTGGATCGCCACCGAGTTCTCTTCCCGCTGCGCAAGAAGTTTATCCAGGATGGGATGCGGGCTGTGATCTCCGTGGATAAACTGTTTGTTGACGGTAAGATCTACAAAGAATGAGGAGTAACAGACTGGCTTTATTAGACAAACTTCAGGTACAACTTTATTGTATTAAAAGCACTCACTGGGTTTGAACATGTCAGGATTTATAGTTGCTAGATCCGTTTAGAAATGTTCACCTATTCCCTCACCACCTCACACCCACAACACTTTTTCTTTTCTTCCTTCTTTTTTTCTTTTTAACCTTTATAATTCCTTTCTTTCCATTTTTTATATCTGCTTCTGGATTTTTACATCTGCATGGCACAATTTTTTTCCCTTTCCACACTGCAGCACACAACTTGCACACACACACGCACACACACACACACACACACACACACACACACACACACACACACACACAGACTCCATACGCAGTCACACACACACACACACACACATAGACTCCATACGCAGTCACACAGATAAGTAGCCTAAGGCGTTTCATTGCACAATCAAAACACTGTTGGGCTTGTCTTGTTATTGTTATTATTGTTATTATTATTATTATTATTGTTGTTGTAGTTGTTTTTTTATTATTTATTTTTACTTTATCATTATCAGCATTAATATTTTTATATTAATGTTGTGGGGGATTTTTTTAATTGTTGTTTTTTTTTACTACTATTATTATATTTAATGTTGCAAATGATAATAATGATTATAATAATACCCTTATTATTATTATTTACTATAAGATTAATGTATGTGTTTAATTACTTATCTTATACACATGAAGGCGTCATATTATAACTACTCACACACACATCTATGGGTGCACTAAGGTTTGTCTCATGGAACGTACATGGGGCTGGCTCTAGAGAGAAGAGATTAAAAATTTTTGATCAGCTAATGAGAGTGCAAGCAGACGTAATATTGTTACAAGAGACTCATAGATCTGCCACATCCGCAGATGAACTTAAGACACCTGAGTTTCCCAGCATGTTCTCTGCCTGCTATAACTCTAGGCAAAGAGGTGTAGCTATTTAAATACACAAAAACATCAATTTCACAGTATTGGACACAGTATCTGATCCAGAGGGTAGATTTATAATGTTAAAAATATCTATACAGAACCAACGCTTATGTATCGTCAGCAAATACTGTCCAAATATTGATGACCATCCATTCTTTCATAATTTTTTCTCTGAACTCTCCGAACACTTGGACTGTCCACTTATACTTGGAGGTGATTTTAATTTTTGGATGAATTCCTTAACAGACAGGCTCAGTACAGCTGGGACTCAGCGCAATTGGCAATCCACTAACATAGTTAAACAGTACATGAGTGATTATGGGCTTTGTGATGCATGGCGATCTCTTCATCCTAATCGTAGAGAGTATACTTTTTTTCGCACGTCCATCACTCTCATTCACGTTTGGATTATTTTCTAGTCAGCAGCTCATTGTTGGCTGACATATGTTAATAATAGTTACTGCTAAATGAACACAAGAGAACATTTAATCATTGGTAATGTGTGTGATGAGAATCTGACTCTGCAGTTCATTAGACACTCCAGATGTTCCTGTTATCTGCTGCTCACCCCTCCTCTTGGGTGTTTTTCTGCACACAGCGTGAATAGGTTCCTGTTCTCTGTTGAGATAGTAGCCATCCTGTTTAACCATATCTCAAGGCTGCAAGTCTGCTGTTTAGAAGATTGTTCAAACTTGACCTTGTACACACATGTGACCCCTCCCTGCTTGAGTGAATAAATCTAGCCGTCTCAAACTGAGAAATCAGAACACTTCTAGCAGCTGCTGGAGCAAGACGGGGTCCTTGCATGAGAGCTGCGTGTTCTCCCTCTGCAACGGTGAATCTTATTTTGACTGGTTTTTTGACTCCAACATCAACTCAGAAGCAAACATCTTTTTCTCCAATCGCTCCGAACCTGTCTTGGTCTTTCAGGACCAACACATTTCAGACACTGAGATACACCCCATAGCTGTCAGCGACCATGTTCCGGTTTCATTAACTCTGGTAAATAAGAAGACAATCCCACCAAGCAAAAACTGGAGGTTTAATACATCACTGCTTAAAGAAGAAGGTTTTATTGATTTTTTTAAAAAGGAGTGGGCTTTATATTTAGAACATAATGACCTGCCTGGAACATCAGCATTTATTCTCTGGGAGGCAGGAAAGGCAGTGATGAGAGGTAAAATAATCTCTTTCTCATCACATAAGAAAAAAATGGAAAACAAACGTATTCAGGAGTTAGAGGAAATCATCAAGTCTTTAGAGGCATCCACAGAAGAAGAGTTAATGAGCAAATTATGTAAAGCTAAATTAGAACTTCATGGAATTATTGACAAAAAGACACAATTTTTAGCTCAAAGACTACGAATAGAAAACTTTGAACATAGTAATAAATCAGGTAAATTCTTAGCTAGCCAATTAAAAATAAATAAAGAGAAAACTACCATATCTGCTGTTAAAGACTCAACCGGGAATATAGTTAATGACCCTGAAAGAATAAACAACACCTTCAGAAACTTTTACCAAACTTTGTACTCACCACAGATAAACCCATCAGATAACGAGATCAATGAGTTCCTTGACAGGATAACACTTCCTAAATTATAAGACAGCCAAGTTACAGTCCTGGACGCGCCACTAACATCAGCGGAGCTCCAGGAAGCCCTTAAATCCATGACTAATAGGAAAGC
>SSNQ01034248.1:287363-300302 GCA_006942095.1 Nothobranchius kuhntae
GCGTTACTGACATTTGTACCGAGTAAATATTACCATTTTCTTTCCCTGTAATGCCTTACATTACCACATTACAGCAAAAAAGTGATGCATTACAGTAATTAATTACTTTTGTACCGCATTACTCCCAACACTGCACAAGAATGAGTTGACATATACACGCACATGTATGTGTGTGCACACACTGCTGTTGCCGTGTCCTACCTAATTTATAATGGCAGAGACACTGGTTTATATAACTACTATGCATTGTGGTTCATCCAAGGAGCCATTTAAGCGAGAATTTTATGAAGCCAACAAGGAGTGGAAAAAACTGCAGTTCCACCATCATCCGCTAGGGGCTGGCACCAGATCAGAGCAGGTTCCCATTGACTCCCATGTTAAAAATGCCAATTTCACAGCAGAAATAAACATGTTTACAGCCTGGTTAAAAAACACGTTAGGTTTAATAGATCTAGTTTATATTCATGACTACTCTGAAGGGGGTGAGTGTTTTGCAACTCTTCTGTTTAAGTTTAATTAAATGCTTAAAATTTTGAATAATTAATGAGCATCAGAGCCACGCCAGAGATAGCTCCGGGGAAAGGCCTCAGCCTCATGCTAATAGATGTTCAGCCATTTTGACTCTCTGAACTTTAGTCGTGTCCTCCGTCTGTGTGATTGTGCTCTGTGTATTTGGACACAGAGGGCAAGCTGTGGTTGTTGACTGCACTAACAGATCATCCACACTGTTTTTCTTCTTTTTATCATTAAGTATGGCGTTTTCCAACCGCTTCTATTTGTAAGACTTTCTTGATCAGGCTCAACTCGTCCTCTGTGGTGAGTGATTTCATTGATCGCCAACTACCTGAGGTCAAAAGTGACTACTCCCTCCTCTGCAAAGCTTTGAAGGAGGAATTCTCAGGTACAGCAAAGACAGCAGGTTTAAAACACGTGTTCTACTTTAACCTTTTCCATGCTTTTCCATGCTTTCTCTGGCCATCGAAGTTAACTGGGTATGGAAGAAAATGGTGACTTTAAAGAACTTTTTCTTGAGAATCTGCATCCTTCCATAGGCGTGCAAATGAGTGCCGTAGATAGTGGAAAAACTACCGTTTTTAGAAGAACTACTCAGTGAATCATGGACTCCAAGTCCTCTACAGGTCTGGGTTACTATGCAGAGACCTCTCTTTTGGTCCCATCTCAGCGCAGAGGCCTCGACAGGCTGCTCCCACGCCAGTTGACAGTCTCCATCGTCTGACATTCCAGGTTTCGGGTCTAACAAAATCTCTTATGCTACTCGCATGTCTCCGTGATGTCCGACACGGCTAAGCCTCCTCCTCAGCCTACTCGACCGCGACTGTATGAATCTGGGCCCTCTTCAGGTATCGCACTCAGGGAGCGCCCAGCCCTGTTAACGACTAACTACCATCTGTTCACACAAAAGGTATTTGTAAAGTTTGACCCTGAAATGGCATGCACTCAGAAACTGCTATCCTTCAGCGGCGTTTCTGAAACAGGTACCAACTGGACTCACACTATGATGTGGCACTCTGAAGCCGACATCACTCACATGTCACTCCAGTTACATAAATTAATGGTTTACAATTCTGAGCTTTCTGGTACCCATGGCNACCTTCCTGCATGCTGCATGTTTTCTCCGTCTTCCAGACAAAAACTGTTTCCTAGACTTCCTATTTTCTAACGATCAGCCAGAGGGATCTTCACATGCGCGGCGCTCCAGCAGTAATGAGTTGAAATCACCGGGGCACAGATTATGAACTCAGCTGAGGCAAAGCACGTCAGAAAAGCACAAAATACCAGAGAATATGCGCTGATATGAACGATCGCAAGTGAATTATTTTGTTTTAGTGGAGCGATTTTGTGAATGTTGCAGCGGCCGCGTGCAAGACGCAGCTGAGCCGTTACCGCTGCGTCCTCTCTGCCCGCAAAGCTGAGTCCATAAATGACGTAATATATGCAGATACTGGATCTTTCTTCGAGTTTCCCGCAATTTGAATTTTTAAGGAACACATCCTGATTCTGGGTTTAAAAATGCATTGTAATTACTGCGTTACTGACATTTGTACCGAGTAAATATTACCATTTTCTTTCCCTGTAATGCCTTACATTACCACATTACAGCAAAAAGCAATGCATTACAGTAATTAATTACTTTTGTACCGCATTACTCCCAACACTACACGAGAATGAGTTGACATATACACGCACATGTATGTGTGTGCACACACTGTTGCTGCCGTGTCCTACCTAATTTATAATGGCAGAGACACTGGTTTATATAACTACTATGCATTGTGGTTCATCCAAGGAGCCATTTAAGCGAGAATTTTATGAAGCCAACAAGGAGTGGAAAAAACTGCAGTTCCACCATCATCCGCTAGGGGCTGGCACCAGATCAGAGCAGGTTCCCATTGACTCCCATGTTAAAAATGCCAATTTCACAGCAGAAATAAACATGTTTACATCCTGGTTTAATAGATCTAGTTTATATTCATGACTACTCTGAAGGGGGTGAGTGTTTTGCAACTCTTCTGTTTAAGTTTAATTAAATGCTTAAAATTTTGAATAATTAATGAGCATCAGAGCCACGCCAGAGATAGCTCCGGGGAAAGGCCTCAGCCTCATGCTAATAGATGTTCAGCCATTTTGACTCTCTGAACTTTAGTCGTGTCCTCCGTCTGTGTGTTTGTGCTCTGTGTATTTGGACACAGAGGGCAAGCTGTGGTTGTTGACTGCACTAACAGATCATCCACACTGTTTTTGCTTCTTTTTATCATTAAGTATGGCGTTTTCCAACCGCTTCTATTTGTAAGACTTTCTTGATCAGGCTCAACTCGTCCTCTGTGGTGAGTGATTTCATTGATCACCAACTACCTGAGGTCAAAAGTGACTACTCCCTCCTCTGCAAAGCTTTGAAGGAGGAATTCTCAGGTACAGCAAAGACAGCAGGTTTAAAACACGTGTTCTACTTTAACCTTTTCCATGCTTTTCCATGCTTTCTCTGGCCATCGAAGTTAACTGGGTATGGAAGAAAATGGTGACTTTAAAGAACTTTTTCTTGAGAATCTGCATCCTTCCATAGGCGTGCAAATGAGTGCCGTAGATAGTGGAAAAACTACCGTGATACAACTCAGAAAAGTGGCAGGTAATGTTTTTAGAAGAACTACTCAGTGAATCATGGACTCCAAGTCCTCTACAGGTCTGGGTTACTATGCAGAGACCTCTCTTTTGGTCCCATCTCAGCGCAGAGGCCTCGACAGGCTGCTCCCACGCCAGTTGACAGTCTCCATCGTCTGACATTCCAGGTTTCGGGTCTAACAAAATCTCTTATGCTACTCGCATGTCTCCGTGATGTCCGACACAGCTAAGCCTCCTCCTCAGCCTTCTCGACCGCGACTGTGTGAATCTGGGCCCTCTTCAGGTATCGCACTCAGGGAGCGCCCAGCCCTGTTAACGACTAACTACCATCTGTTCACACAAAAGGTATTTGTAAAGTTTGACCCTGAAATGGCATGCGCTCAGAAACTGCTATCCTTCAGCGGCGTTTCTGAAACAGGTACCAACTGGACTCACACTATGATGTGGCACTCTGAAGCCGACATCACTCACATGTCACTCCAGTTACATAAATTAATGGTTTACAATTCTGAGCTTTCTGGTACCCATGGCAGGGAGAAGCGTTTCCTCCCTGATTCCTCTCCTTTGCTAATACCATTGGTTCGCTCTTAAACTTGGGCTTGTCATCCATCAACTCTGTCAAGATCCACAATGTGCAACGTCACATCGCTGAGCTTAACAGGGAATTCCCTTCCCTGCGTAAGCTGGCGCGTCGCCAACAGCGTGCGTTAAAGCTACTAGGCACCTCTGATTGCCACACTAGTCAACACGCATAGCGACATGTTGCGTGAAACCACTTACGCGGTGAACGAACTCCATCCCTTTGTTTGGGTCGATTATGCTCACACTCAGATGCTGACCACTTGCCTGTCCGACTGTAAGTGCTTCTACAGACGCCCTCCTCACGGGGAGGATTCCTCTGTACCTGGTGTCCCCAGGGGACATCTACAGACTGAAGGACGTGGTCAATGTTGGTAACTGGGTCACGTCAAGTTGCATATGCCGCCGGTGGTCGCATTCCACAATGACACTCCGGATATCCGTCTAGTCACAGACCTTCACTTGTGTTCTCCTACTCGAGGCCTTCACTTACTGTGTCCAGGTACCGCTTTTCTGTACAACAAAGCTACAAGTGTGTGTGGTATTGGTGAGATGGCCAAGGATTCTAAATGTCCTGTGACAGTTACACCCCAGCCGCATGTGTTACAGACCACCATGGTCCACGTTGGTGAGGTCTCTCTATTTTACTTGGATCCAGATGAACACAGGTCTGTTGTAGAGTTTTCTCCTTTCTATGATAACATCTCCTTTGCTCTTTCTCCTGTTACTGTGAAACGTGTTAAGTTCAACGGTCCAACCATGGTTCGGGTTAGTGAGGTAGACAGGGTATTGCATCAACTCTCTTCAGGTTCTGGCCTCAGCTTTCAACCTGTGACGTACTCCCGGTCCCGTTCTGACTATCATTTTCTCACTACATGTTTCAACGGTTGTCTGTCACTTGGGTTGGCGTAGGCATTGTCCCGTCACTTCTCCGCATGGTTGACCCCCTTGGGGGATTCGCTCCGTCTTTTGGGGAACCGTCTAAGCATGGCTCTGACGCCTAAAGTTCCAAATGGTGATGCGCTGCCGCCTCAATCACCAACCAGTGACCCATCTCCAATTCCACCTCCATCTCTAGTCGTACCTCCAGTGGAATTTGGGGGGGTTGATTCTTATCTTCTGGTCTCTGTTTCAAATCAACAAGTCCTGTTTTGAGTGTATGTGTGAGTGTGCATGGAAGTAATTAATGTCTAAACATGACGTGCAGACTTGGTTGGGCTTTGATCAGGGGCGGCGTTAGGCCCGGCTACTTGGGCTGAAGCCCCGGATCTTTCATCATAAGCCCCGGATCTAAATCGCAGAAGTAACATGCAGTACCAAAGTCCAACAGAGAGGGAGCAGCTGGCAGTAGTTTGTATACAGCCTGCCTGAGCCTCCACCACTGAAGAAGAAGCCCTTCAGCAGCCGGCTTCTTCTACAGTCTCTGCCTGAAACGCGTGAGTGAAGATGGACATAAGGACGTTTTTAAGACCAAAAGTATGACGACAGAACCCCAGCTTTGATGAGACTGGTGTTGACTCAGGTTTGTGAGTCTTATTTGAAAATATTTGTTGTGCTGCTGGTTTGCCTAAAGTTAGCTTATCAGGTAAAGTCGATGGAGAAAGAAAGGGAATGTTTACCATCATCTCACACTAAACACTAACAGGAACAATACTCTGCCCTGAAAATGCTTAATATGTAGCTTCAGATTAAAAATTATGTGGTACAAGACAAATATATATGATGTTGACTAGTGCGTGTCACGTGTGTGTGTGCGTGCGCGCGTGTGGGTGTTAAGCCCCGGATCTTCTTCAGTTCTAAATCCGCCCCTGGCTTTAGATGTTGTCATGCTGAGGGTTTCTGAAGATCTGACGTGGCGACTGGTTTCATAACAGTGAAGAGCGGTTAAATCTGCTAACTGTTGAGATGTATCCAAATTCAATTATATTTTATTTTTTAATTTCTAGATAGTTTAAATAAAAAAAATGTTCTAACACGATTCATTGTTCGTGTGTTTTATATTCCTATTTTTACGTTACTAATCTGTTAGTTCCTTTTGTGTTAGATGCACATATAGGGTTCGATTCCTAACAAGGATTAACTTCTTGTCGTAAAATTCTTCTTCCATGTATTTTTAATTTTCATTCGTTTCCTTTAGAGATACATACACATTTCCATTTCATTTGATTGCTACTGTTGATTACTTTCACACAACTTTAATTCTTTCCTTTGATTTAAACTGTCAGTTATGAGCTATTGATTAACGTCTCTGTGATAAGCATAGTCGTTGACTGACAACTCCCCCTGGTGGAAATGCAGCGCTATTGGTCAGTGCGGTAGACACAGAAATGATTTGTTTAGCTGTAGGGCCAGGGAAAGGACTTAGGAGAAAAATAAATAAATAAAAGTTTACTTACTTTTTCTCATAGAACGGGGTTAGATGGTCAAATGTAAAGATTTTTAAAGTTATGTAATAATTCCAATTTATGTCCCACAGCTATAAAAGACAGTTTGTAATTTTTAAACTTTTACTTAATTTGTGAAAATTTAAAGGAAACGGATTTAAGCACTTTTCTAAGTCACATTAGAACTGGCTCATCTGAAAAAATTACGACCTACATTTATCAAACTTTAACGACATTATTTTGAGATAAGAGCTCAGTCCTTTAAACATAGTTTATGATTTGTGAAACCTTTATTGGATTTGTTACAGTTCAATAAATAACAAATTCCAGAACTTTTTTTTTTTTTACTTGATCCATCTTAGATCTGGTCCAGTTAAAAACACTTACTTTTCAAACCTGGACTAAATTATTCTACATGAACAACACTATCAAAAAAAGACAGTTGGTAATTTGTGAAACCTTTAGTAGATAATGAAAGTTTAAATGAGGCAACTTTCTTCATTTATTTATTGCGAGTTTGGATCATCATAGGTTAAGATTTATAAACAATATGTCATGACTCCAAGGCTGCCACCCTCCTCTGCCTCAGCTGCCTCCTCAATCAAGCCCTCAGACACTTAATTATCATCACCTGCACCCTGTCATCAGCTCATGCCATACACCTGCCTCCTCTGCTATATAGCACCCAGCCTGCTCTCCAACCAACTCCAGATTATTGAACGCCACAGCTAGTAAATTCTCCAGCCTTCCATCCAATCGTCTGTCTCATGTATCTCGACCTGGTTCTGTCTCCCGGATTCTCGCCTTGCCTCACCCCTGCTTTGGACCCCTGCCTCGTTCCCTACCATGCCATTGAATTACCCGGATTATTGACATTGGATCTATCCCCTGACTTCGAGCTCTCGCCTGCCTCCTCGGATCTCTCGCCATCATCTCACTTCCACCTGACCACGTCTCAGCCTTCTTCCTGGTTCAGACCACTCTTCCGCCTCACTACAACCCAGCCATCTCTCTGCAGTGTTGGTGACAAACTCCTGAATTGTTTTAATAAACATTTAAAACGTCTTACTGTGTTCCGTGTCCTCACGAGTCCTACATCCAAGCTCAGGTCATTACACAATAGTCCTCTTTTTTTCTAGAGTTCTGATTGATCACCCATGAAATAAATTTTTTTTTTACAATAATAGCAGATTAAAAATGCAGGAAGTGTAAAGCTTAGTTGAAATTGACCTTTTCAAATTGGTAACTAAAGGGAACCATTCAGTTTTGTACAAAACATCCATCCATTTTCAGCCGTTTATGTGGAGTCGGGACACGGGGGCAGGAGCCGAAGCCATGAGGCCAAGACTTCAATACGTCAGAGCCATAACAGAAAAACATAAGAGCAACAACAAAAAAAACACAACATAAACACACCAACAGAACCATACACAACAGTTAGAAACAGACTAGTGCACCCAAAAGACAAAATATCAGCTGGACTTAAATGTGGAGTCATTTTCAAAATCCCATGCAAACTCTGCAATAAAACATACATAGGAGAAACCGGACGCCAACTCAACACACGAACAATAGAACATAGAAAGGAGTGTGAGAAAGAAACAAGTAGAAAACACACAAGAGCAGCAAAACAAGAAGCAGAAAGCACAATAAAGAAGTCGGCCATAACAGATCACTGCATAAGAGAAAATCATGTAATGGACTGGGATAACACAAGGATCATAAACACCGAACAACAAAAATACAAAAGATGGATAAAGGCAGCTTTATAGATAAGGAGAAGTGGATGTGAGACCATGAACAGGGACGATGGAGTTTACACGTTGGATCGTGCGTGGGACTGCATCGTCGGAGAGGGGAGAGCGGGCAGCAGAGGGCGACAACGTCCTCTGCTGCTCACGGATAAACGAAGGAAGTGACGCCACAATCAGCGTCAGCCTGATGATGTTTGCAGCTGCAAACGAAACGTTGCAGGTAAATGTTTTCTGTGTTTTAAAAAGAACTAAAAGATGGAATTAGAATTTCAACACAGCAAGAAGACACCAAAGATGATCTAATGCATCCCAAAAAGTAGTTGACGGGTTGAGAAAGCAGGTACTGAAACAGGAAAACAATAGTTTGAATGCTTAATAGCATTTAAACAAAAAAAATGTTTTGGGCAAATTTTCTTGAATGGTTAATTAATTACAAAGCTTTTTAAAACCAGTTCCATCCCAGTAAAAACAAAACTGGTACCAGTTTGCTTGTCTTCATATTCAGTGATGTCACTTTCTGATATCTGCTCAATGATGTGGTCTAACTGGATATCAGTCAGATATTGGACCTCTCTCTGAGCATTGCGTCTCTTCTTCTGTGCTACCAGTGCTTCCTGAAGGAGAAAGTAGCTCCTGGGAATCTGGAGGAGGAGAAACAGGAATAAAGAAATCTGCTTTAAAACCACGAAGCAACATCAGCAGTTCAAAGAAAACGTGATTCGCCCTAACAGCCTCAAAACCTATTTCAACACCAAGTCAACTTTAAGCTCCTCCCTTTAATCATGCACCAGCTGCAGGATGTGTCAGAAATTCATCAGAACTTCATCTAAGACTCACCAGCCGGCCCAGTAGTTTACCCCCACAGGCTGAGCTGCTGCTGTCCTTCATGGAGAGAGCAGTGTGGAAGAGCAGGGTCTTCAGATCATCCAACCCCTCCAGAGTTTTACATGACACTTCACTGTACACACACACACACACACACACACACACACACACACACACACACACACACACACACACACACACACACATTAAGACTTCCTGACATAACCTGAGGTGTTGACTCAGAAGTCTGCTTACTGCAGGTTTTTGCAGGTGATGTCTGGGTAACCAACAGCTCGGGCTCCAGATGGAGATCGGCACAGAGCCAGAACATAGGCTCTCAGGGTCGCCAGCCTCTCCGTACGAAAAATTGTGTCAATGAGGTCCAGATGTGTTCCCACAACCACCACAGCAGAGTTGGGAGCTCGAGCCTGCACATGACAAAGCAGATATCAAATCAGTTCAAAGATACTTTATTAATCCCAGAGGGAAATTAATTTCAGTACACACAATTCAGAGATCAGACATACATGGGCAAGACACAAGACAAGAATTGGTGACTGTGGTCATTCGCAACCCTGAGTCGCGCTACTTTAATAGAGATAGGAGGGTTACATGAGGATTGGTTCAGGTGGAGGGAAAAAAGGCACTTCAGAGCTACCTTCCATAGGGAGGGCAGCTTTGCTCTGCAAAACACACCTCAGACAGATAAGCAACAGACTTCAGACAACACAAGTGTCCACTAGGTGGGGTGGTGGGTTGGGACTATCCCAACTTATCAGTTCCTGCAGCCATGATATGCAGCGCATGTCACCTCAGTGTGGAAAGGGGGAGGAGCATTGAGGGTTGGAGGGATGCAGTGACCCTGGAACGTTTCAGCGGCCTTCCTGCAGTCCCGCCCAGTCTGGGATAGGAGACAGAGTTGAGTTGCCATAGCGACGGCACATTCCACATATCTTCTGAGGGGGCAGTATTCGCTGGAGCCTTGCAGGCTCAAGGACGCCAGATTCCGATTAGTAATTGTTTTGGGGCCAGACAGATAATTTCCTCTCTGTCTTACAGTTTGTTGGTCCACAACCGCTCAAAATCCCAATAATGGAAATTAATCTATCCCAATCCGTGCTGATTCGTCCACTCTCTCCTTGATGACATCCATCTTTTGTGCCAATAATTAATCTTGGCCAAAGTTCCAAGCTTACGATTCATCTCGACAATTATTTGAGTCTGTGCATTCACAGCACGGTGCAATCCATCTCTGAGCTCCGGGATCAGGCCAATATTCCTCAACAGCTCGTTAATTTTCCAGTAAGCCAGGTAGCCTCCAAGGCTAATGAGCAGGAAACCTGACACCAACACCACGAATATCCACACGTCTTCAGAGTCCTCCACAGACAGCTGAGATAAAATTAAGTTCCACTGTTTCCAGGAGTCCATGATGTGTCCAACTGGGTCTGTCCCGGCGGGGCATCCGGGAGCCCCTTCTCCCGTTCTCATCGTTGAAAAAATGTTATCAATCGAGTTGAGTGACCAACTGACAAGATCCCTTTTAGTGAATTTCAGTTTCCAGAAACAGAAGCAGCCGTGCACCCAGCACACACAGACGTCTAAAGGGCCTTGAGGATAAGATATGGAAGAAGGAGGAAAAAAGTGTGTGCACCCCCCGAAAGCCGGAAGAATACCAGAATACCATATTACATATCAGGTGCCCCTGAATACACTGCTGACAACACTGACCACACACTCCACAGCAATAAAACACAAACATAACTCAGTCAGACCTCATGTTAATTTAAACTAAACATGCCTACTGGACTCCCTACATGGACATGAGGGATGCAGCAGCAGATGACGCACGCATGCACATACATGTGTGTGTGTGTGTGTGTGTGTGTGTGTGTGTGTGTGTGTGTGTGTGTGTGTGTGTGTGTGTGTGTGTGACAGAGAGAGAAACACATTGACCTCTATGTTGAGGAGCCACGTCTGCAGGTCACTCACAGCCTCCTCCCCCAGAGCCAGGTTCCAGATCACCACATACAGAGCCTTATCCGTGAAGAAGCACTGGTTCACTGTGGTCATGCTGGCTGGACCTCCGACGTCCCACACACTGAACACCGCTGAGCCCTTCTGGGTAGAAACCGACAAAGGCTTCGTTATGGTCTAAGAGGTGAGATAAATGCTTGAACAAACATAGTTATACATCAAAGATAAAGACATGTTCTACTATGACAGGGTTTTACATTAAGACAGCATGCCATCTGCCACTCCACCATCTCCACTTGCACTTCTGCCATGTTGGGTGATCCTACTATACCACTGACACATAGAAGAAAATGTTCCACAATTACTTGCTGGTGCTTGCTATAGATACCAGTCAGCTGCCAAACCAAAAATGATTTTGTTCTGCATGTGGGTCTAGCCACTCTCCATTGGAACCTCCACAGCATTGAACAGTCTGGTTCTGGTCCTATCACAGCGTTCTATCAGTTTGGTGGGCCAATAACAGCACTTTGTTGGTTCGGTGGGCAGAATGTTACTGCGACTGAGCAAACGAAGATGGGGACAGCTCGTTTGAAGCAGCTTTGGCATCAACTAAAAACATTTAAAATACATGTTAACCTCAACATGATGACTATAAGTTTCTTATATTTGTAAACTGAACGTGATTTATTTTTTAGTTTGCTACTGCTACTAAAATAGTTTGTGTTTGGGAAGGTAAACTCATTAGACCTTTTGGGTCTTCTTAACATTTTCTGTAGAGTCGTCTCCAGACACTTCACACAGTAAACAGTCCAGTACAGGTCAGTTCATTAAGCCAGTCAGTAAAAAGTTTCCCATATAAGGAACCCAGCAGGTCGCATGGAGTCACTGACTAGTGTCAGAGTCTTTATAGCAATCCTCATACTAAGCATTTAGCCACACACACACACACACACACACACACACCAAGCAATGTGTCTATGGTTACATTGTGATTTCTTAGTAAATATTCTATTTGGTGAGAGATAAACTTTATTGTATTTATCATAGTGAATCTATAATTAAACGGGTAAACTAGTAGTAGCACATTCAATGTCAAGGAAAGTAAAATGTTATTATCAGGAGAGGGATTATGTTTAAGTGGTTAGCAGCAGTGTGCTAGACGATGGCCCCTCCATGAGGCTACCACAGCTACTTCCGTTCATCTCCAAGATCTTGGAAAAGGTTGTGGCTAAACAACTCACAGCTGCTCTTGATGAACATAACATCTATGATAGCTTCTAGTCAGGTTTTCGTAGAGCTCATTCTACTGCAACAGCTCTTCTTAGGGTCTCTAGTGACCTTCTGACTCACAGTGATGCAGGGGACAGTTCTGTTCTGGTCCTGCTGGACCTGACTGCAGCCTTTGACACTGTTGACCATCACCTGCTACTGGAGAGGCTGAGAGACTGGGTAGGCCTATCAGGATCTGCTCTGGAGTGGTTCTCCTCTTATCTTTCTGAGCGCTCCTTTTCTGTGGCCATCTCCAAGTTTAGGTCCTCCACCACCTCTCTTACCCATGGTGTCCCACAAGGTTCTGTGCTGGGGCCTCTGCTCTTCCTCCTCTATCTGCTTCCTCTTCAGCACATCCTGAGCTCCTTCAAAGGAATCTCCTACCATCTTTATGCAGATGACATCCAATTGTACGTCTCCTTTAAGCCCCATGAGATGTCTAAGCTGCAGCTATTACACACCTGCTTAGACTCTATCAAAACCTGGGAGCTTTCTACAGCTGAATGAAGATAAGAGTGAGAACCTCATCTGTGCCCCAGACAAGCTGGTTCCCAAAGTCACACCAAACCCTCTGTCAGGAATCTTGGTGTGACCTTTGACCCGGCTCTCACCCTGGATTCTCATGTCAGTTCTCTTGTTGGCTCTTCCTTCTTCCATCTCAGGAACGTTGCTAAGCTGAGTCCCATTCTGTCCCGCTCTGAACTTGAGACAGTTCTCCACACCTTCATCTCCTCACGCTTAGACTACTGTAACTCTCTTTTCACGTGTCTGAGCAGAACCTCCCTGAACCGTCTACAGGTGGTTCAGAACACCTGTGCTCGGCTTCTGACCAAGTCCTCCAAACACACCCACATCACCCCGCTTCTCCTCCAGCTTCACTGGCTGCCAGTCAACTTCAGGGTTCATTTCAAGATCCTGGTTCTGGTCTATAGGGCCTTACATGGACAAGCACCATCTTACATTGGTGATCTTCTTAGTCCCTACACCCCCAGCAGGTCCCTGAGGTCCAGTGA
>SSNQ01034248.1:300376-317226 GCA_006942095.1 Nothobranchius kuhntae
ACCAGGCGAACACACCAGGCGAAAGGTCAAAGGTGACAGATCATTTGCTGCTGTGGCCCCCAGACTCTGGAACTCTCTCCCCCTGAGCCAGAGATCAGTGGACTCAGTGGTCTCCTTCAAAAAGCAGCTGAAGACTCACTTGTTCAAGCTGGCTTTTGTATGACCTTCTTCACCACTCTCTCTTTATTCTGCTCTCCCCACCTATTCCACCTTCCTCAGGATCCCCTGATTTCCCTCTTTCCTATTCACTCTCTCTCTTTCTTAACATTTTTTAATCACAATTGTCTATTTTTTGCTCATTTTAATATATTTTTAAACATTTTCTAAATGCTTTTTTATATTTTTACAATTTTTGTTTTTGTGAAGCGCCTCGTGATTTTCATCTTGAGAGGCGCTATAGAAAAGATATTTTCTTCTTTTTCTTCTTCTCAGCAGAACATCATTGTAGCTTCTTCTGGGGAGAAAAACACTTCGAGAAAAAATTAAGTTAACAGCTGAAATCGCAGGAAATAATTTAGTTAGAGAGCAGATTGTAGAAGAAAGTAGTCGAGTGTGGAAAGTGGTCAGTGTGTCCTCCAGCACTCTAAAGCCTGATTCATGCTTCTCCGTCTGTGTCTGTGCGGAGACACGCAACGTCCTTGCGGAGCTGCCGGAGAGCTCCGCAAGGACGGACGGAGTCGAGCTCTCGTTTCTAAACATCCGTCAGTTGAGACGGACAACGCAAGCTTGTGATTGGTCAGGACGCTGCTGTTGTTTACAGCGCCGCCATTGTGTCCTCAAAAACATAAAGAGAGCCGAGGATAACAAGCAGCAGACACGGAGCAGCTTGAAGAATACCTCGCGAAAAAACTCTAAAAACATGAATGTTTAATACTCCCGTGACTGGAGGAGTGAAAAGATGTAGCGCAAGCGTTTTATTTGTGGACGGAAATGACCGGAAATGTGGGTTTAGAGGTGGCGAGCGCATGAAGAGGTGGAGGAGGATGAGAGACAAATGTGTCTGTGTTAAAAAGTCTCTTATGTACAAAAAAACAAAAAAACAATATAAACACACTATCTTGGACCGGTACATGACAGGATACCACATAACAGCGCTACGCCCTCTGCTGTCCTGCCGGGCAATTGCTTTGCAACACTCTCCAGGAGACGGAGAAGTGTGAGAGCAAAACGCTTCCGTCAATCCGTGCATGTCTGTCCCTTGCGGAGCTGACGGAGAAGCATGAATCAGGCTTAAGCCTATAGCAGCATAACTACAGAGATAACTCTGGATAACCTAGCCTTTTTAGATGGAGGCAGGGCAAGGGAGAGCCATCTTTACCGACTGTACACTCCACCTCCCTCTACTCCCCCACTTGTCCAGATCTAAGCCAAAATCAGATTTTAACCATAAGCCCTATCAAATAAAAATGTTTTGAGCCTATTCTTAAAAGTAGACAAGGTGTCTGCCTCACGGACTAAGACTGGGAGCTGGTTCCACAAGAGAGGAGCCTGAGAGCCAAAATATCTGCCTCCCATCCTATTTTTAGATATTCTGGGAACCACCAGTAAACCTGCAGTCGGTTAGGTACGCATGGAACAATCAGGTCACTGATGTATGATGGACCTTGATTATTAAGAGCTTTATATGTGAGAAGAGGGATCTTAAAATCTATTCTGAATTTAACAGGTAGCCAATGTAGGGAAGCTGAGACAGGAGAGATATGATCTCTCTTTTTAATTCTCATCAGAACTCTAGCTGCAGCATTTTGGACAAGCTGAAGACTTTTAACTACATTCTGTGGGCTTACTGAGAGTAATGAATTACAGTAATCCAGTCTTGATGTAATAAATGCATGAACTAGTTTTTCAGCATCACTCCTGGAAAGGATGCTTCAAATCTTATCAATATTCCGAAGGTGAAAAAAGAAAATCCTACAAACCTGTTTAACCTGGGATTTGAATGACATGTCCTGGTCAAAGATAACACCAAGATTCCTTACTTTGTTCACGGAGACTAATTTAATGCCATTCAGGTCAGGTGATTGACTAAGCAATTTCATTTTCTGAATTTCAGGTCCAAAGATGAGAACTTCCGTCTTGTCTTGATTTAAAAGCAAAAAGTTTTGAGTCATCCAATTTTTTATGTCTTCAAGACAAGCCTGTAATCGAACTAACCAATTAGATTCATCAAGGTTAATGGATAAATATAGCTGAGTATTGTCAGCATAGCAGTGGAAGTTTATCCCATGCTGTCTAATGATTTTACCAATTGGGAGCATATATATAGTAAAAAGAATTGGTCCAAGCACTGAACCCTGTGGTACTCCACAAGTAATCCTGGAGTATGAAGAAGATTTGTCATGTACGTTTACAAAATGAAATCTGTCAGACAGGTAGGATTTAAACCAGCCTAATGCTGTTCCTTTGATCCCTACAACATGTTCAAGTCTTTCTAAAAGAACATTGTGATCAACTGTGTCAAAGGCAGCACTGAGATCTAACAAGACTAGAACAGACGTAAAAATTCTTATCTGAGGCCACGAGAATATCATTTGTAAC
The DNA here is from genome assembly GCA_006942095.1 of Nothobranchius kuhntae. Classification (NCBI taxonomy): domain Eukaryota; kingdom Metazoa; phylum Chordata; class Actinopteri; order Cyprinodontiformes; family Nothobranchiidae; genus Nothobranchius; species Nothobranchius kuhntae. The sequence continues at coordinate 302,915 of SSNQ01034248.1, forward strand.
TGTCACTAACGCAGTTTCAGTGTTGTGATACTCTCTAAAACCAGACTGAAATTCCTCAAACAGAGCATTAGTGTTTAGATGCTCACATACAGTGGAGCAAAAAAGTATTTAGTCAGCCACCGATTGTGCAAGTTCTCCCACTTAAAATAATGACAGAGGTCAGTAATTTTCATCATAGGTACACTTCAACTGTGAGAGACAGAATGTGGGAAACAAATCCATGAATTCACATGGCAGGATTTTTAAAGAATTTATTTGTAAATCAGGGTGGAAAATAAGTATTTGGTCAATAACAAAAATTCAACTCAATACTTTGTAACATAACCTTTGTTGACAATAACAGAGGTCAAATGATTACTATAGGTCTTTACCAGGTTTGCACACACAGTAGCTGGTATTTTGGCCCATTCCTCCATGCAGATCTTCTCGAGAGCAGTGATGTTTTGGGGCTGTCGCCGAGCAACACGGACTTTCAACTCCCTCCACAGATTTTCTATGGGGTTGAGGCCTGGAGACTGGCTAGGCCACTCCAGGACTTTCAAATGCTTCTTACGGAGCCACTCCTTTGTTGCCCGGGCGGTGTGTTTGGGATCATTGTTGTGTTGGAAGACTCAGCCACATTTCATCTTCAAAGCTCTCACTGATGGAAGGAGGTTTTGGCTCAGAATCTCACGATACATGGCCCCATTCATTCTGTCCTTAACGCGGATCAGTCGTCCTGTCCCCTTAGCAGAAAAACAGCCCCAAAGCATGATGTTCCCACCCCCATGCTTCACAGTAGGTATGGTGTTCTTGGGATGCAACTCAGTATTCTTCTTCCTCCAAACACGACGAGTTGAGTTTATACCACAAAGTTCTACTTTGGTTTCATCTGACCACATGACATTCTCCCAATCCTCTGCTGTATCATCCATGTGCTCTCTGGCAAACTTCAGACGGGCCTGGACATGCACTGGCTTCAGCAGCGGAACACGTCTGGCACTGCAGGATTTGATTCCCTGCCGTTGTAGTGTGTTACTGATGGTGACCTTTGTTACTGTGGTCCCAGCTCTCTGCAGGTCATTCCCCAGCCCCCCCCCCCCGTGTGGTTCTGGCATTCTTGCTCACCGTTCTCATGATCATTTTTACCCCACGGGATGAGATCTTGCGTGGAGCCCCAGATCGAGGGAGATTATCAGTGGTCTTGTATGTCTTCCATTTTCTGATAATTGCTCCCACAGTTGATTTTTTCACACCAAGCTGCTTGCCTGTTGCCTTGTAGATTCACTCTTCCCAGTCTGGTGCAGGTCTACAATTCTTTTCCTGGTGTCCTTCGAAAGCTCTTTGGTCTTGGCCATAGTGGAGTTTGGAGTCTGACTGATTGAGGCTGTGGACAGGTGTCTTTTATACAGATAATGAGTTCAAACAGGTGCCATTAATACAGGTAACGAGTGGAGGACAGAAAAGCTTTTTAAAGAAGACGTTACAGGTCTGTGAGAGCCAGAGATTTTCCTTGTTAGAAGTTACCAAATACTTATTTTCCACCCTGATCTACAAATAAAATCTTTAAAAATCCTACCATGTGAATTCATAGATTTATTTTCACATTCTGTCTCTCATAGTTGAAGTGTACCTATGATGTAAATTACTGACCTCTGTCATCATTTTAAGTGGGAGAACTTGCACAATCGGTGGCTGACTAAATACTTTTTTGCCCCACTGTACTTGGATGGCCACTATTTTCTCCAGGACTTTGGATAAAAATGGAAGGTTAGATATTGTTCTATAATTCATTGGGTCATCTGGATCCACATAAGGCTTAAGTAAAGGTTAAGTAGGATGTGAAGACAGTTTGAAAGACAATAATAGATTGCGCCCCACAACTGACAGCCGTCAATGGGTTGTGGTCAGACTGTTTATTAACATATACAGGATAGCTTGCTAGGCTATAGGTGCTTGCTGCATTGGGAGACGACTGGCCTCAAGAGAGAAAAAAAAAGCCTATTATCTGCTAGGACAATAGGTACTACTATGAGGTACCATAGTAGTGCCTACCAAACCAAGGTACTGGATGGAGAACACCATTAAGGCTTTGAAAACTTACTTTGTGTCATGGTTGTGCTGAGTCTAACTGTGTATTTTGCTGAGTCTTCTCCTAGTGCAGGTGGGTGTGTCTGGAGAGCAGCTGCTGCCTATCTGGTCATCAGTGGTCAGGGGATTTAAGGAGCGTTGGGACAACTCATCAGTGCCGGATGATACTCAACATTGGGTAGAACTCTTGCCAGCATCTTGCCTATGTCTGAAGATTTGTTATTTTTTGTGTATCTCGCCTTCCTGAAATTATCTGTCCTGTTCTCCTCCGACCTCCTCAGGAAACTTCTCCTCCACCAACCAAACCTCCATCAGCTGAAAGAAAAACTCACCGGATTCCAACCCTGTCTGCCAGCCCCGTCGCTCAACCCTGACCACCTGCTCTCCAACCCCCACCTGCCAACTTGGACACCCCAAACTCTGGTGCTCAGCTCCCAGCCACACCTGACTCTCACTCAACCAGCTCAGTCAGCCGTGACTTGCCTACTCCCTCTAAGCCTTACCAACAACCAGGAAACAGTAAGCTACAAACTCATATTCCTTTCACGGTCAATCTGCAAATACTCACTCCTGTCTCCGCTCTAGAACTCCACCGGAACCACCTGACCTCAGACCATCATCTCCATCTCCCATCGTGCATAGAAATAAAACCTTTTTTACTTACCTTTGTCTCAGTGTATGATTCTGCATGTCGTGGGTCAAAAAGCTGCAGCCCAACATGACACTTTGATCTTCGGAATGCTTTTGCTGGGGACCCTTTTTTTTTTTTTTTTTTTTCAGAAAATGCACTCTAGAACAAACTGAAGCTATTCTGCATTATTTAGGCATTTTGAGAGGTTTAGCTGCAAGATTAAATGATTCAGGATCAACTTGTTGGATCTGAACTGTCAGTCAGAGTAAGTGAAAGATTTGAGCTGACTTGATCTTGAATAAAGCCGTTACCCCAGAACACACAACCTTGGAGAACGCTAAGACCATTTCTGCTTCTATCTTGACCACTCCTGTTGCGTCTGTCTACACAAAACCATCGGATGACTGGAGACGTTTCCAGAACGTGCGCCAGAGGACTACAACCCCCGGTGAGCAGGATTCTACTGCTGCCACTCTAGCTTCTTCATGTTAATGCTGTGGTTCTGACAAACGTGGCAAACAACCAAAAATTCCCCACTGCGGCAGCAAGATGTAATAACTGCCAGAAGGTGGCTCATATTCCTCATGTAAGTCATTCATCACAGACCTGCTCTATCAATGCTGTGGAGTGACCTCAGGCCAATTCTCTAAGGTTGACTGTGAACGACTGTGTTAATCTGTTTCTATTATATTCAGAAATGAGTATGAAGCACATTTCAGCTGAAATGACAAGAGGGGTTGTCAGGGTATTCCTGCAAAGAATGCTTTTCCAGATTCCTCTATGAAGGACTTAAGGCATGTGGGAGCAAAACACTCCAGCTGAGATTCCTCGCGCTCCAGTTCATGAAAGATGACCACCATGTTGATTAGGGTTGGGCACCGAGCATCGACTGGAACTGGGACCAACTGTTAGTTTTTTCCGGAATCGTTCAAAGTTTTTTATTTCGATTTTTCTTTTTTCCTCCAAAACATGTTTTTGTCTAAATGAAGGTGATGCTATTGTTCATAGAATTAAAATTCATGTTGTCGTTAAGATTATTTCATCAAGTAGGACATGTGGTTAGCTGGCTCATGTAAAGCATGTCATGTCTTGAAAGAACCGGAATCGGGAATCGATAGGTACCGGAATCGAAACGAGGAATTGGAATCGGAATCATTCAAAATCAAACGACGCCCTACCCTAGTCTTGATGGTGTGTCAAATATTCAAAAAGAAGTATTAAAAAAAGTATAACAGGTTGACTATAGATGTTCTTTGAGTGACAACTGACAGTTATTAAGTTGACGAAATGAATGAGTTCAGAGTACATTCATGGTACAAATTCTGTACAATGTACTTTTAAGAAGAACGGAAGATGATGTGTTCTGAAACCAATACGGCTCTAAACGCTCATGACCCTCCGCACCACAAAATCAATGAATTTGGAAGCGACATATATTTTGATGGTGCATCACTCTGCGCCTTCACAGATGATTCATTATGTCTGCTGCTCTCCTCTGCCTGTAATCACATTTGTGTAGATAAAAAGTAATGCTGCCAACTCTTTACCTAAAAATAAACAGCACACTTTCAGGAGGACACTGTGCATGTGTGTGCATTTTAACCCAAAGGTTTCTCACATTATTTTTGCTTGTATTGCCTTTATCCAGCTGCCAGATGAAAGTGGAGATACAGCATTCTGCAGGGGTGAAGGGAGAGGACCTTCCCGTCAGCAGAGCCTCCACCAGGGCAGTCTTCCCCTGCCTTGGTGGCCCAATGACAAGCATCTTCAACTGCCTACAAGGCTCTGCTTTTCGAAGATGTGCTCGGAGAAAGGTCAGCACAGATGCAGAACCTGAAAAGTCAGAAAGAAAAAAAACTGTTTTCAAGGGTCTCTCCAGGACAAACATTTTACAGTCCCAATCAAAGGAACCAGTTCATCCCGAACCTCCCTGGTTCTTCCCTCACATGGAGCTTGTGGACTATTTCAACTACAGAAACTCACTCCAGCTTTAACGCAGCAATATGTCAATAAAAATGTTGAGGCAGCGATTTTATCCTATCTTGAATTATATATGAAAAGCAGAGGAAACTGTACAAGCACAAAAATCTGCTGACACCTTATAAAGCTGTGGATCAGTATGGGAATGTGTGTAAATCTGATGCTAAATGGGCAAGACATGAAAACCATGGGCGTTGTCTAGTCTGATTGTGGAATGAGATCAAAGAAATTCCTGCCAGTTTCAACCAGCTTCCAACAGTCTGACAGGAACCTGGAGCAGAGTGACCCCGGCAGGGCTGCACTGCCCGTCGGGCAGTGGGCGGCCACAGGCCGGTCATCATCGCTGATATATGGCTGCCGGCGGAGATTTTGGTGTCAGCCCTATGTCATTGCTTGCAATTTTGGACCGCCAGAGTCAGCTGTCATGTCGGTGGGCCTGTCAGATATTTGAGCTGAGCACAAATACATCCATCATTAACCACGTCATACTGATTTTATTACGAACCTTCATTCATATTATCAAAGAGAAACTGCTTGAAATTTCTACCAGCCGAACCAACTCCATCTCTCAGTCGTGGTGCAGCTCTCCGTCCACCTGCAGCTAGTTTTTGTGTCACCCTTTGTTCAGTATTTTCATTTCTTATTGAAGTAATGACAGTGATACATTTTTTGCCAGCAAAAATGTATCAGAATTCATTTATTTTAATTTTTATTTTAACATTTACAAAAACAAAGCACGCTGGGAAACCTATTCATCCAATCAGTGTAATCATAAACGTCATCACCGACTAACCAACTTCTAGTTAAGCTAACTTTCTAGAGTAAAGCAGCTAACAAGCCTGTAGCTTAGCGCCAACGTTTGGAGAACAAGACAAGGGAATAAAAGGCAGAGGTTGCCGTATTATCGTTTTAAAGCAGTCGTGTTTAAATCCAGTTACTGCAGTGGTATTCTGAGCAGTTCCAGTTCGGTTCCTCTAGCCGTGCACCGTCAGATGCATCAGAAAAATTCCCTGTGAGAACAGAACAAGGATTTCTGGATTTCTCTTTCATCAATACGTTTACTGCATAGAAAAAATACAGAACCTGAATTAGTAAGTACAGCCTGCTACTGCTGCTTTGTGTGTGTGTGTGTGTGTGTGTGTGTGTGTGTGTGTGCGTGTGTGCGTGCGTGTGTGCGTGCATGTGTGTGATAGGGTTTGTCGGTGCAAAATAGTTAGCATGATTCCTGAATCAAACTGCCGTTTTTAAAGTGAATATATATGAGGAGATTCTGGTCCACTATCCGGCGCCTCGGGGGGAAAGCAGTGCACTACCAACACTCTCTTTAGTGGGGACAGTGTGCTGCTGACCTCTACTTAGGACGTTGGGGATTGGTAGGCAGAATACTTCGAAGACCTCCTCAATCCCACCGACACGTCTTTCAGTGAGGAAGCAGAATCTGGGGACTTTGAGTTGGCCTCTCAAATCTATGGTGCTGAGGTCAATGAGGTGGTTAAAAACTCCTCTGTGGCAAGGCTCCAGGGGTGGATGAGATCTGCCTGGAGTTCCTTAAGGCTCTGGATGTTGTGGGGCTGTGTTGGCTGACGCGGCACTGCAATATCGCGTGGACATCGGGGGCAGTCCCACTGGACTGGCAGACCGGGGTGGTGGACCCCTTATTTAAAAAGGGGAACCGCAGGGTGTGTTCCAACTACAGGGGGATCACACTCCTGAGCCTTCCTGGTAAGGTCTGTTCAGGGGCTCTGGACAGGAGGGTCCGTCGGATTGGTGAACCTCAGATTCAGGAGGAGCAATGTGGTTTTCGTCCTGGCCATGGAACACTGGACCAGCTCTATACCCTTAGCAGGATCCTGGAGGGTATGTGGGAATTTGCCCAACCAGTCTACGTGTGTTTTGTGGATTTGGAGAAGGCGTTTGACCGCATCCCTCGGGGGGCCCTGTGGGGGGTACTCGGGGAGTATGGGGTACCAGGCCCTCTGATACGGGCTGTTAGGTCCCTGGATGACCGGTGTCAGAGCTTGGTCCGCATTGCCGGCAGTAAGTCGGGCTCGTTTCCAGTGAGAGTTGGACTCCGCCAAGGCTGCCCTTTGTCACCGATTCTGTTCATAACCTTCATGGACAGAATTTCTAGGCGCAGTCAAGGTGTGGAGGGCATCCGTTTTGGTGGCCTGAGGATCAGGTCTCTGCTTTTTGCAGATGATGTGGTCCTGTTGGCTTCATCAGAACGTGATCTCCAGCTTTCGCTGAGCGGTTCGCAGCCGAGTGTGAAGCAGCTGGGATGAGAATCAGCTCCTCTAAATCAGTTCACTAATGAGCTGATGAGGGTTACAACCCCTGATCTGCAGGTGCAGATGTCTGTCTCAGAAATCCTTTGGCTGAAGTGGTCTCCTCCAAGTGTGTAAAACATGAGTTTATGGATAATGGCTGTTTTTAAACATGTTTCTGCTGAGCCACAGTTTGAAAGCAGTGTGATTTTACCTCTACTATCACTTTGTCAGTATAAACACGTCAGTGTCAGATTATTTTCCCTTTAATGGGAGGGTATAGTAAAAACTTTAGAATGGGGCAATTTAATTCTGGGCCTGGAGGGCCGGCATCCAGCACATTTTAGTGGTTTCTCTGCTCCAACACGAGATTCACGGGTTGAATAACCTGTGCAGCAGCTCATCAGGCTCTGCAGAAGCCTGTTAATCACCTGCTGGTTGAAATCAGGTGTGTTGAAGCAGGTTAAAACCAAAACAAGCTGGACACTGTAATTTAATAGTCCTGCTTTAAAACAACAAAAATGATAAATAATAAATTCCATATACTTAAAGAATTTAATCATTTTATTGATTTCATGTACTAATATACTTCTACTTTACTCTTTTATACTTGTCAGTAATCCAGAGAGCATCAGCTCCTCTGTTATTCATTCATTTCATTTTTATGATAATTATCCCAGTTTGTGTGGATTATTCCCATTAGGTCTACATAACATTATTTTACTATCATTCTTTTTCTTTCCAGAACAACATTATGCCATGTTTTAAATGAGATGCACAAACCTGAATCATCCCAGCTGTTTCTTTCAATCTTTTGGTTTTTTGGTCCCAAAAACAAAACAAAACCTTCCTAACATCCATGTTTCAGCCTTTCCAATCCTGTCCCTCACAAGAAGTACCTGGCTGCAGCAAAATGGCGACCGGAGGTGAGCTCAAGTAAATAAATAGTTTTTAAACTTAGCTGCTAAGCTAGCTTATGAAGCTACACGTATCGGAAACTCTGCAAGGGTCATTTTCTTTTTGTTAATGCTTTTTTTCTTCATAGAGGTAAATGTAATTTTAAGGCTTTTTAGAGAACTCAAGGCTTAGAATAAGCATTGATAAAGTGCTTATAGCCATCAGGTTTAAATAACTAAGATAATGTTACTGAACCAGTTTTCAAACAAATGTTTTTATTGTTCATCTTTAACTTAATCTTCCTGTTGTTGCTTATGTAACATACATGAGGTAAAACATTGTTTTAATATGATAGATCTGGTACCAGTAGCAGGTAAACTAGGATTGTACAGTTGTACATTTTGGATCTTTTAAAACAAATAAATATGAAATTAATATTAGTTTATCCTGCTCATGTTAGAACGATCAACCACATCTACCACGTTGACCATTTTGATTCCGCCATAATTATCAACTTAGAGTGAACACCTCAATCATCTGTTTGTTGTTATTTTTGAGTGTAATTACATCTGTGTTTCTGAGTGTTTTTGCTCCATAAATTGGAAAGTAAAAAAGAAAAAAAAACTCATCATCTTCAAAAATGATTACGCATTTGATCCAGCTTGAATACAGGAAAAACATTTACTTGATTTCGAAGCCCTTTCCATTTGTGGAATACGTTTTTCATAACTTTCAATAAAAATATGGTGGAAAAAAAGATAACGCAACTTTAGGACACGTGACTTACGTGGTCAAACAAGCACTTCGGGTAAGGCAATGGCGACTGTAAGTGAGCTCAAGTCGCCATTTTGCTCCAGCCAGGTGCCTCTCCATTCTCAAGCACAGCAAGCATGCTCAGCAACATATATACTGGACAATTCCTGTCCATAGGCTCCAATAATACGTTTTTAAGCCAAAATGGGAGGTGGCCACCACCGCCATTTTGACCGTGTCACAGGTTCCGTCAAGCCTAGACAATTCCAAAAAAGGGAAAAGAGGTGGAGCTGAGAGTGGGGCTGTAAGGCTGGGATCAAATGACAACACCCGCTGAACTGAAGCAATGTAGCTACAAGCTAACCCAAAGCTAACGTGGAGGTGGGAGCTATGCTAACGGAGGTAGCTACCTAGCTACAACCGGAGTTAACTGTGCACAACACCGGAGCTTCTGAGTCAGAGATACGTCGGGCTGACCGCTGGGTAAAACCGGGTGGAACACAGAGGTCTCCCGAGAGCTCCACGAAGCAGACAGGCACTGCTGTGATCAGAGATGCACCGAGCTGCTGCTGAGGGGAGGGGACCATACCGATAGTCGGAACCCAGATCCACCAACATGTTATATTCCAACCCATTTTCAAAAATGCAGCATTAAATGCACTGGATTTTACCCTATTACATTTAAATTTCATGGTTAAACAGTACATGTTAAAATCTAAGCTCAGCTCGGCAGTGACCTAAAATACATAAATATAATTTTACTTACCGAAAATAATGAAGTGGAGACTCCTTGGACGCTCTATTAGCGCAATTAATGCCACATCAAGTCATTTTGTCCAACAATTGCACAAATAATATCCAAAAAGAACGCACAAACGCTACAACTAATGGTCTAAGTTGAGAGACTGAAAATGACGGGACAGTTTTCAGGCGAGGCCGAGGCTCAGACTGAGGCCTTTCCCTGGAGCTAGCTCTGTGGTCACGTGGGTCTGATGCTCATTAATTATACAGAATTTTAGGCTTTTAATACACTTAAAAAGAAGACTGACAAAATAAATTCACCCCCCTCTGAGTTGTCATGAGTGTAAACTAGATAATTTAAACAAAAAACATGTTTTGGTACCAGGCTGTAAACATGTTTATTTCTGCTGTGAAATTGGCATTTTTAACATGGGAGTCAATGAGGATTTGCTTGCATCTGACACCAGCCCCCAGTGGATGAGGGTGGAACTGCAAGTTATTTCACTTCCGCGTTGGCTTCAATTTCATATTAGTATTATGGGGGCTTGAGTATGCTGCTAAAGCGCTTCATCTTCTGGGGAGACTCCAACAGGGTATACACAGGCTGCACTACGCAGCTGCGCCCTCTCTGGTGGACTGTGGTACTACATTCCTCTGCGATTTTTTTTTCCTCTTCAAATATCAAAATTAGATTCGGGTCTTTACGTAAGGATATCCAATCGGTTGTTCCAAGTACATTTTTATATTCCAGATATCCATCATAACATTCTTACTATCCATAATGAGCACGTCTTAGGAAAAATGATGTCATATTTCCCATTCGTGTGGATTGAGAAAGTGAGTTTCTCCTGGTCAGAATTCAGTTTGGCTGTTGTGTTTATCTGGAACTTTAATTTTCACTAAGAACAACAGAGTGGATCAGAACCACAGAACCAGTCTGCCTAATAAATGCTTAACCAGCCAGAGAGCCGAGATGATGATTAACACCGACTAGCTAACGCCACTAAAACTTGTCCTGTGGGACTTTTTAACTATCTTTATGATTCTTTGTGAGAAATCTCCTGATGTCCATCCATGTTGGTGGAGTGATCACACATGGAAACAACCTATTGTTGGAGTGACTTCTCCTCCTCCGGCCTGCACTGAAGTTTTACTTCAGTTTGCTCTTTTAGTTTAGTTTTGATTTTTTTCTTTACTTGAGAACACGTCCATGTGCAATAGTGTCTGGACCCTTCTCCAATAGAGACTGGACCCTTGATGCCGATTGAAGCAACGCTCTTTAAATTTTCATGAGCTGCTCCAAAAGGTGCTTGTTTTTCACAGTCCCACGTGAACTGTTAGGTTTAAAGACCAGAAGCGCCACATCTCTGCATCGCTCTAGTTTGAAAAGCGCCAAACTGATGTGTTTTCCTTTTTATTATTTACATTTATCCTGTAGATAATGCAAACCTATAAGGGTATTTGTTTAGCCTTACATAAAAACTACAGTGGAGTAAACTTGTAGTATTCTGCGCTGAATACATTTGAAGGTAAGAAAAAGCTATGACGTGAGAAAAAAAATTAAATGGTGACAAAATGCATAAAAAAGAGTGGTGATGGTGGTAATCATTAAAATAGTTTAATCATCAAATTGAAGGACCTTGAATGGAAATCGAGTCAAATCCTGGCGTACCTGAGATGGAACACCCCTGCTGCACATGTTCTTCACATTGTAAAGAGTTATGTCAGGATAAATTGTATATAGAAAATATATATATATATATTTTTTTTTTTACAAATGTTCTGCAACTCTGAATGTTTAACTATAGAAAGAAAGAGTTATTTTTTTCTACAAAATTAAGCTACCCTTCCACAATGGTGCTGCCATATACTCTAAACCACATGTGTCAGACTCAAGGCCCGCGGGGCATTTTTATGTGGCCCGCGAGATAAATATCAAAAATACATTAAAACTGGCCTGCTGGCCGACTTTACCGCAAAGACTTCAACTCCCATGATGCTTTGCGGCGTTAGCGCAGAGCCGACGCGCCCCATCCTTTGTGTTTATTCCAGCGTCTGCTGCCGATGTCTGCAGCTCCGCTGTCACGGACAAACTACACTCCTCTCACTCAGCGCCGAGTTCACTCAGCTGTTTTCTGACGTTGAAGCCCAGAAACGGAGATTCTAGCCGCTCAGTAATGTGTTCACGACTGAAAGAGAAAGTTTTCCAACTAACGTCCAGACAGAGCTGATATAACTCCAGCGAACAGCAACAAGCTCAAACCAGCATGACTCTGTGGCTGCTGTCATGTTTCCTCCCCGACACACAACAACGTGGTCAAGCTGCTCAGACATGTTCATCAGCACAAACCTATGTGAGCACCTGTTGTCATCTAATGTTGTCATTATTATGATGAAGATGAACAAAACAACAGGAGTCTCCTCCTCAGCTCAGATCAACCCCATGATGCAGGTATCTGGCTGGAACAGGTGAGCATCACAGTAAACCAGTGGAGCAAACTGAGCTTTAAATATGTTGGTTTTATGCTCTTTTTCTGCTCCAAAACATGAAAGTTAACAGGTGAGATGTTGCATTTTCATTTAAGATAAAATGATATTTTTATTTTGTTGTTGGCCCGTGAGAAAAGATTTAACCTACAGTAAACAGGAAGTGGAAAGGCTGCAGATAGATGAATAGAATAGAAAATCCCTTTATTGTTCCTCAGTGGGGAAAGCTAGACGTCACAGCAGCGATGACACGTATTACAGGAGAAAAAAGGAGAATAAAAAATAAGAAAAATGAATAAACAAGAAAACATAAATCCTGAATAGATTTAAAAATGCTGAATAAACCACAAGTAATGAATACCACTGATGCCTTTTATTTAAAACTGACTTGCTCGTGTGTCATTTGGTTATTCCACATTCAGTGTTAATGCAGACATAAGTCTGTTTCCAAATTTAAAGGTTCAAAATTGCATACATGTTGATAAAGAAAATGTGCGAATTTGCCGTCACTTTTTCAAAAAATATTAAGTTTGGCCCTCGACTCCGTCCCAGAGTTTCATTTCGGCCCCGTGTGAGTTTGAGTTTGACACCCCTGCTCTAAACAGTTGAACTGAGGTCATCTCTCACATTGCGAAACTATCCCAAGAAACAAAACTAAGTTTTTTCTAATAAGTACAAAACAAACATACGGTACTTAAAACTGATTTAGCTGGACACAATGAGCTCTGTAATCACACACCTTCATTTCTGATGGCCTGGGGGACGTTTGTGATGTTCAGTTCTTCTATCTCCAGGTGCCACAGGTTGGGCAGCAGGCCCAGCTCTGCTGGAAGTTCTCGGATCCCAGGATTACTGTTGAGAAAGGAAGAACACAGGTCAGCAGCTCAAATCCAAGTGACCATTCTTTTATTTGATGGAAAACCGATTCAAACAGTTGTCATATAAAAAGAGCGAATCATTCCTAAATCAACTTTTGTTTGCAGATAAACTGTAGAAATTGGTTTCTAATAGTGCTGCAGACATGTGTAATATCCATTATAGTATTTGAGATCATCTTATTTAAAATACAAAGATTCTGCCTAAAATCTTCAGTGCAGCGTTCTCCTCAGCTTTAAACCCTGATATACATTGGAACTTGAATCAGCCATTGCTATTGGCTAAACAGGTATTTCTACAGCATGTTAGCCGGTATTTCTAACATGGCTGACCTAGACTGCACTGCAGCAGAGTCTCAGCCATGCCTTCGGATGGCTTGGTCACTCACAAGCCGATACAAAACGATATGGCTAAGAGCCCCTTGCCTCTGGTGAAGAAATCCTCCACTCTAGGAAGCCTGCTGCGGTTTCTGTGTCCAAGAGACCCAGTTCCGCAAGGTACGGTGCTCTCACCCTTTCTATTCACCTTCTATACCCCTGACATCGCCTACAACACCAGCACTAACACCATCTCCAGAAGGTCTCAGAAGACTCGGCCATTGTCGGCTGTGTGTCTGAGGGGAAAGACCTAGAGTACGGGTCAGTCATCATGGACTTTGTTGACTGGTGTGAGCGTAACCATCTTCGCTTGAACACCAGAACACCAAACTTTTATTCTTCGTGACTTTTTTATTCAGCATGACCTGGGTTTTCTCTGCATCTGTGAGTCCTGGATCCCGTTTGGTGACACAACTTCCCTACTCGAGCTGATACTACCTGGCTGCTCGTGTTTTAATACCCCCAGACCACGGGGCAGAGGTGGAGGGCTGGTTGTTGTTTTTAAATCCAGCTTTCCTTGTAAACAGCTTACACCCACCATGTCATTTTCTTCCCTTGAACTGTGCTTATTTGAACTGTGCATCTCCCCCCGCCTGCTCGTTGTGCTGATTTATCGCCCTTCAAAGACTGACTCTAACTTCCTTAATGATTTCTGTGATCTTGTGGCAGACTGCATCCTAAAATATGACTATATCCTATTTTTTGGTGATTTTAACATCCATATCTGCTGTCCTGATAATGTGCTTGCTAAAGGTTTTTTTTAATTTGCTAGATTCATTCAATCTAACTCAATGGGTATCATCCCCAACTCATGCCAGGGGTCACACCCTGGACCTGGTTATCTCTTATGGTCTACCCGTCATGAACCTTGTGACTTTGCCTCCTGTGTTCTCTGACCATTCTCCTATACTCTGTGATGTTACGTTGCCATGTCCTGTCCCTGTGTGCGAAGCTCCCGCTACTAGGTTCAGAGCCCTGGATGCAGAAACTATTTCAAAGTTTGTGGACTGTATGTCTGTAAGGTTAGAGACCTTTAACCCAGATCCATCTAACGTTGATCACTATTCACAACACTTTGATGTACTTTGTAATCAGGTCTTGGACGTGGTTGCCCCTCTCAAACTGTGCAAGTCTCGGCCTAGGAGGGAGCCATGGCTCTCTGATGTCACACGGGCTTGCAGGCGGGCGTGTAGATCCTCGGAGAGAAAGTGGAAAAAGGATGGCCTACAGGTCTCA
>SSNQ01034248.1:319037-336729 GCA_006942095.1 Nothobranchius kuhntae
TTCCATTTTGTATTTTGTAATTTGTATTTTGTAATTTGAATTTCTTTTATTGTTGATTTATTCAATATATTTACATACAACTGTACAATGTTCAGCGCTTTGGGCTTCCTGACAGGGTTGCGGAAGGCGCTTTATAAATAAAGCTTTGATTGATTGATTGATTGACCAGTAAGACAAAGGAAATGGAGACTGACCTCCAGTGACACACTCCTCCTCACTGACCAGTAAACATCCAGGGTGCAGACATTGAGGTGGTGATTCCCAAAGTCAGAGACTCTCTTGGTCAGCTTGCTTCTCACACCAAACCCTCTGTCAGGAATCTTGGTGTGACCTTTGACCCAGCTCTCACCCTGGATTCTCATGTCAGTTCTCTTGTTCGCTCTTCCTTCTTCCATCTCAGGAACATTGCTAAGCTGAGTCTCATTCTGTCTCGCTCTGAACTTGAGACAGTACTCCACACCTTCATCTCCTCACGCTTAGACTACTGTAACTCTCTTTTCACGTGTCTGAGCAGAACCTCCCTGAACCGTCTACAGGTGGTTCAGAACGCCTGTGCTCGGCTTCTGACCAAGTCCTCCAAACTTGAGTGAGAAGATGTATGAAGTTGATGAATGTATCACTTCACTATTCCGCAGCAGTCGATGCTGGAAAGACATGGTAGTGGTCCGAAAAAATCTGGAATGCACAGGTCAGGCGTGTACTCTGAGCTACTGGAGTGAGTTTCACACCAACATCATTTATTTCATGGCTAAGGGACAAAATCTCAGCTGCCCCAGATTTTGTAAAACAATAATCCCCAGACTGGTATCATTTTTTTTACTACACTGATGATCACAACAATGTTTATAAATTATTGATGCAGATCTGTGCATCATTCTGTAGATTTCCACTAAGGAAATGTGTTAGTTTAATTTATTATTTGAGTTATCAGACCTCCATTTTGAATGTATATTGTGTCAAGCATCCACCTACTTAAATGCAGTCATGTTTTCCATAGACTGCAGTGTTGTGAGTTTTCACAGAATTAATCCAAATAACCCAGTTCTGCTCTTGAGCATCAGCAGAGATGCTCATAAACATTTAGATGGACTTAAACTGTGATGCCGTTGGGTTAAAAAGCAGGAATGTGACTCGTTATTAGGAACCAGAGGGCAGATCCTGACACACTGACTTCAAAACCCTAAACCTGTTCAGATCAAACGTGGTAAAACCGCCATTTCTTTCATTTATCTGCCCAAAAGCATGACTTTTTCAGGAAGCACACGGATAAGAAATGTGTTAATATTACAGATATGTTTAAAAGTAGCACCGTCATCACTCATAGTAGCGTCAACGAGCGGCTGAGCGCTGCGCATTCCCACGCAGGGAGGCACTGAACTGAGCTGAATGAAGTTGGCTTCCAACCCACATCAGAAATCCACGCAAATAGAGTAGTTAGTGCTTTCTGGTGTTAGTGGGGAACCACCTTCACTACTTGTTAAGGACAGTCTGTAGAGCAGACTCAGCTAGGACACAGACAGCAGCAGCAGAAGAAGAAAAAAATATCATTTCTATAGCGCCTCTCAAGATAAAAATCCCGAGGCGCTTCACAAAAACAAAAAATGTAAACATTTAAAAAAGAATTTAGAAAATGGTTAAAAATATATTTAGAATGACACATAAAGCTCTTAATAATCAAGCTCCATCATACATCAGTGATCTGATTGTTCCATATATTCCTAACCGAGCACTTCGCTCTCAGACTGCAGGTTTACTGGTGGTATTTCACCCGACCAATAAGAGAAAAGTGTTTTTAATACAAAAAAGTCAACCTTCAAATAATTATGTTCAGTTATGCACTCAATACTTGGTCGGGAATCCTTTTGCAGAAATGACTGCTTCAGTGCGGCGTGGCATGGAGGCAATCAGCCTGTGGCACTGCTGAGGTGTTACAGAGGCCCAGGATGCTTCGATAGCGGCCTTAAGCTCATCCAGAGTGTTGGGTCTTGTGTCTCTCAACTTTCTCTTCACAGTTTCCCACAGATTCTCTACGGGGTTCAGGTCAGCAGAGTTGGCAGGCCAATTGAGCCCAGTAATACCATGGTCAGTAAACCATTTACCAGTGGTTTTGGCACTGTGAGCAGGTGGCAGGTTGTGCTGAAAAATGAAATCTTCATCTCCATAAAGCTTTTCAGCAGATGGAAGCATGAAGTGCTCCAAAATCTCCTGATAGCTAGCTGCATTGACCCTGCCCTTGATAAAACACAGTGGACCAACACCAGCAGCTGACATGGCACCCCAGACCATCACTGACTGTGGGTACTTGACACTGGACTTCAGGCCTTTTGGCATTTCCCTCTGCCCAGTCTTCCTCCAGACTCTGGAACCTTGATTTCTGAATGACATGAAAAATTTGTTTTCATCTGAAAAAAGTACTTTGGACCACTGAGCAACAGTCCAGTGCTGCTTCTCTGTAGCCCAGGTCAGGCGCTTCAGCCGCTGTTTCTGGTTCAAAAGTGGCTAGACCTGGGGAATGCAGCACCTGTAGCCCATTTCCTGCACACGCCTGTACACGGTGGCTCTGGATGTTTCTACTCCAGACTCAGTCCACTGCTTCCGCAGGTCCCCCAAGGTCTGGAAACAGTCCTTTTCAACAATCTTCCTCAGGGTCCTGTCACCTCTTCTCGTTGTGCAGCGTTTTCTGTCACACTTTTTCCTTCCCACAGACTTCCCACTGAGGTGCCTTGATACAGCACTCTGGGAACAGCCTATTCATTCAGAAATTTCTTTCTGTGTCTTACCCTCTTGCTTGAGGGTGTCAATGATGGCCTTCTGGACAGCAGTCAGGTCGGCAGTCTTACCCATGATTGTGGTTTTGAGTAATGAACCATGCTGGGAGTTTTTAAAAGCCTCAGGAATCTTTTGCAGGTGTTTAGACTTAATTTATTCAGATGATTAGGTTAATAGCTCGTTTAGAGAACCTTTTCATGATATGCTAATTTTTTGAGATAGGAATTTTGGGTTTTCATGAGCTGTAAGCCAAAATCATCAATATTAGAAACAATAAAAGGCTTGACCTACTTCAGTTGTGTGTAATGAATCTAATATATATGAAAGTCTAATGTTTATCAGTACATTACAGACAATAAGGAAATTTATCACAATATGCTAATTTTTTGAGAAGGACCTGTATATGTTGTGTGTGTGGGTGGGCTGGTGTTAGTGTATGTGTGTGAATGCTCTGTCTTCTCTATCCCCAGTGATCCTTTGTGGATGGCTGCTTATACTGAGCCAGGATCCTCTGGATGTTTCTTCCTGTTAAAAGGGAGTTTTCCTCTCTACTGTCACTAAATGCTTGCTTAATATGAGGATTGCTATAAAGACTCTTGACACTAATCAGTGACTTGATGCAATTTGCTGGGTTCCTTATATAGGAAACTTTTTACTGATTGGCTTAATGAACTGACCTGTACTGGAATGTTTACTGTGTGAAGTGCCTTGAGACGACTCTTGTCATGATTTGGCGCTATATAAACTTGAATTGAATTGAATTGAAAAGGTGCTTCTACTAAATACTATCGTGAGCCGGGGTGAGTACTTGCTCTCACAAACTATCTCTGAGTATGTAAGCGGCAGCTGCACCACATCGGATGATTAGTGGGTTGAGGGAGCGGCAGCTGCATTGCATCAGCTGATTCAGCGGGTCTACTACTAAAGGAGATGGTGAACACTCGACGCCGGATGATTACTATGGCTTGGTAGTGCCCAGCCCTAGCTCTAGCTCTCTTGGTTTCTCGTGATTAGTCTCAGTGTATTTTTGGTCTTGAACATTTTTGGACCTTGTGTAATCTTTGTATTTTAGGACTCACCCACCTCAGGCTCTTCGCTCATCTGGAATTTCTCACTCAAACTCCATAGGACTCCTGGACTCCGCATTCAGCCACGTTCATCCTGCTCCTCCCAGACCGTCCCGCTCACACCATCCTCCTCCCGACCGACCCGCTCTCACTCTCGAACCCTGCGCTCCCTCTCCAGCTCAGGAGATCTCCCTTCTGGATCATCCCCAGCTCTCTACCTCCCCTCGTTACCCAAACCAAACCATCTCCCATCAGTCCCCTCTCAGTATTCCTGCCTAGACTGTTTATCTCCTGGACTCACCTCTGGTTTGCTCTCCCTTAGACCCCGGTTCCCGTTTTCTCCCCCTGATCTGCTGGAATTCTCAGCGCGCCCTAGGTTCCCCTTAAATAATAAATTCTGTTTTACTTACCTTCATTCTGTGTATGGAGTTGTGATTCTGCATGTCTTGGGTTAGACTCATCCCCAAAACCATGACAAATACTGAGAAAAGGGTCTGAAAGCTCAGGACCACTTGATAATTCAGTTTTTCTTTTTTAACAGATCTGCAGAAATTTCTAAAATTGTGTTTTTCTGTCAATGTGGGGTAGTGTGTGTACATTAATGAGGACAAAAATCAACTTCATTGACTTTAGCAAATGGCTGTAATATAACAAAGAGGAAACTAATGATGGGGGTCTGAATACTTTCTGTACCCACTGTAAGAACGTACTTCTTCCCACTTCTTTTGGAGCATGTGGCAAATGTAAAATAGCTTTATTTAGTTATTTTTTATAATTGTTCTTCTTATTGTTTTGTGTGGTTCTTTTATTCACCATATACAGTGGTGCATGTTCCAAATGACAGAAGAAAATTAAGTAGCAAATGGCCTGTATTTTCGTAGCACCTTCTTAGGGTTCTACAACCCCCCAATGCGCTTCACAACACAGTCAGTCAGTCTTGCCCAACGACAGAACAGCAGCATTCTCTGGTCAGAGCCGGGTTCAAACCTGCAACCTTCCAATTACTGGAAAACCTGCTCTACCTCCTGAGCTACTGCTGTCTTGGATTAAAATGAAATGTTTAATCTATAAGTGACAAGGAGAAGTTTAGACAGACTCACTTGGACAGATCCAGCTCTGTGAGGCTGTGCAGAGCACACACCGACTGAGGAACACACTCCAGCTGGTTATGGTTTAGGGTCAGCACTTCCAGTGAATCCCGCAGGATACTGGGGAACACAATGGGGCACACTACAGAAACAGAAAAAGTTCATCAAGTTCACAGACATGGGATATAACAGGAATCTTTTCCAAAACAAGCCCAATGAACTGAGTGCTTTAGAGAAATCAACATTTTCAAATCAAAACTACAACTTTCATTTCACTGTGTAACGTACAAAAGGGTCTATTTTTCACCATCCAACTGACCTTTCATCTACATGCATAAATCCACTTTCTATTTGGCCTTCCAATTCCAGAAGGTTCTGCTCAGTGCGTGTTTACATGCATGAACACAAAACATTCCAGACAAACATTCTCACCCAAGGTCCTTCACTCTCTGTGTAAAAGCAGACTGCTGAAGTCCTCACTATCTACTTGAAGCTTCTACAGGATTTTACAGTTATAAGTTAAATAATCATATGTGATGAATGAACAAGATGTTTAAATCAAATAGTTGAATAACTTGTGCTTAAATCAGTGATGGCTTTGAAATGAATATTGTTCTTACAACGATCCATTTCAGATCTTATGATCAGTATGTGTTTGATTTAACAAGTTAATCATTGTTTACATGCATACACATTACAATAAGATACTCATTAAGGTTAACATCACTTCACATAAGAGTTTTGAACATTCTTATTCACAGTGTTAAGAAATCTTTGTATCTGAAGAAGGCGTGGCTTTCTGAGGGATGTTGGTAAATACTCAGAAACGTGTCAAATTCTGATTAGCCAAACTTGGCCAAAACTCATAACATTGTGGTTTATTAAAACAAGAATTACTTCCCGATTAGTTCATTTTCCAGCTGACTCCCGATTCGGCCATATCGGGAAAGAAGCCACTTTTGAAACAAACTCCTTAGACGTCCAGCCAAAAGCCTCTTTGCACGCTGCAAGCTGATGCAGCCAAAACAGCTTTTCAGAGCTACTTAAACTCTCAGACATTCACCTTGGACACCTAATCTGCAGACCCTGGGTTGCATCTCATGGCCGGGGAAGCTAAATTCAGAGGAAGCTTCTAATCTCTGCGTATTGTGGTTTCGACGTCCGGTGACCTCACCACTCGGACCGCACCCCTCCGGACCAATGGGAACAACTCATACCAGGGTATTGTAAGCCTGCACACTGGAGTCGGACGAGGGTTTTCATCAAAACAACACTCTAGTTATAAACAATGATAAAGTTTTTTACAGCCCAGACTTCACATTTTCTCTCTGATACAAAGCTTCCATCACATTTCACACAGCACATTAAATCACTCCAAATCCATTACACCACATCTCATTATTCCTATATTGTCATGTATAATTATTAGTTTAGGAAAAGAATTAAATTCATTTTATAAACTATATACTGACTCTGTCTGAATTAATATGAAGTGTGTTTATGGTCCCTGAAGAAGTAAAGAATCCTAGAATCTTCTGATTAAATATCCAAAGATCAACCAGATTGATATTTCATATTTATATGAAATCATCACACCTTATTGGTCAAAACTGTAATGTCAAGCAATGGTCAGTTTTCACCTAAAAGTTTTCACCGGCAGACATAAAATTCCATTCTCTATACTCTTAAAAATGCTGGGTTATTTCTCTAACCCAACTGCTGGTTTAAGGCTGAATTTTTAGAGGTTGGGTCAATTGAACACATCATTGGGTTAAAAATTCTGACCCAGCGTATTGGGTTAAAAAAGGCGGGAAATAGTAAGATCCTCCCCCTTGTCTGTGAGCCCGCTTCACCATTTTAAACCAGGGGATGACACAGACATTAATGGAGCTTCACACCAGCAAGGATTTAAAACAAGGTAAGACGTTACTAATAAAGAGTTTAAAGATTAATTTAATTAAAACTGGACATGTAGTTGATAAAGTAACAGATTTTTAGCCTGTCTGTTCAAGACAACCGACTCATAGTTTACATTAGGTAGCTGGCTACTTAGCTTCCTAGCATCGATATTTATATATATTTTAGTGGGGACGTTAGGCCTTCTGGCTATTTTATACCAGTGGTAGCATCCCCGCTAACAGCAGAGGGCCTTTATGCTACAGTCATGTGAATAATGTAACACATTTCAATTTTACAGACAAATGGGTGGATGTGGCTTTGTTGTTGCTGCCAGTGCGTCTCCAAACTGCACCATACAAGTTGAAGGAGAGCGTTCCGACCAAGCAGATGTTCAGCAGACCTTCACTGACTTCCAACCTGTAAGTTCTGTTATTTTTTACTTCAGTTATCATTCACAGCCCACTCCAAACATGTTTCAACATCTGTTTGTGAAATCATAACCTTTATGCCTAAATCTGTTCTTTATTTCCTCTATCCCCCTCAACTTAGACTGGAACCAGGTGAAGAACCTGAATGGGACCACAGCGGAGCACCACATGTCCTTATGGCTGCAGAAGACCATCAATGTTCCCAAGAATTTTTGATCATCAATGGAACTGGAATAACCATCTGTTCTTAAACATTTTTTGTGTCGATGTCAACTATCCAAAACCACGTGCGCAGATTTGGGGGTTTATTCAGACATTTATCTTTGCATCATGAATCTAATGCTGTGAAGCTCTGAGGGCTCATGTTGCTATGATGTAAGGTTTTTGTTCTGCTGACTAGAGCATTAAGGTGAGTGTTGGGAGCTGATGGACATTTACTTCACTACAGTTCTTCCATTAAAGTTGTTTAACATGTTTAAGACATCACAAATTACAAAATGTTTAATATTTGTCATAAAAAATGCAATTAGTAGTCATTTACAAAACAAGTTTGAATATGAATGCATGTTTAGAGAAAGTAGAAAATGCAACTTTATTTTTTATCTGTGTATTATGAAAATTAACATAATTTTTGTGATAAAGAATTGACTGAGACATGTTCATTTTGTTTTATTGAATTATTCAATTTGTATTTTATTTATTGTATTCACTACTCTGGGTGTTGTGATTGATGAACACCTGGCCTTTAAAGATCATGTTGCCTCTGTTGCCCGTTCATGCCGCTTTGCGCTGTACAACATACATAAGATCAGACTATACCTAACACAACATGCCACCCAGCTCCTGGTGCAATCTACTGTCATCTCCCGCCTCGATTACTGCAATGCCCTTCTAACTGGTCTTCCAGGCTGTACTGTGAGACCTCTTCAAATGGTCCAGAACGCAGCGGCGCGTCTGGTCTTCAATCAGCCAAAAAGAGCACTGTCATGGTCTGCGTCAGCCCCTTCCCTTTTTGTGCCTCCTGGTGTTCTCCATCTCCCTCTAGATTTCCTCTTGTGTCCCTTTGTTCCCCAGCTCCTCTTGTGCTCCACTCCAGGTTCTCCCCTTGTGCTCTCTTGGCGCCCTCATGTGTCCTTGTCTGTATCCCTGTTATGTGTCTTATGTTGTAGCCCTTTGGCACCCTCTTGTGTCCTTTTTCTGTGTGTCAGTTTAGTGTCTGATATCTTTTTACTATTTCCTCCCAGGTCAGCTCCAGCCTTGTTGTCCCCAGCTCAGTGTGTGTATGTACTATGTCCTCCTCCAGCTAGTTTGTGCGAGTCCTTCCTTCTGTCTTTAGGAAATTGTTTAGTTTTGTGTTAAGGTATTTGCCATCCTCTGTTTCTGTTTTTCCCCATTGAGTTGATTAGTGTCACGTGCCTTCCCTCCAGCAGCTCACCCCACACACCTGCTTCCTGTTTCCCTGATTGCTCCTCCTAGTGTATTTAAGCCCTGTCTGTCTCTGTGTTCTTGTCGGTCCATTAATGTTTGCTTGTTGTTCTTGTCAGTCTTGTTCCTGTTCCTAGCAGCCAGTGTTCCAGTGTCTCTAGTCCTCTAGTGGTTTTTATTACTCAGTCAAGAGTATTAGATTTTTGGGTTTTGGCTCCCTGCCTGTGGACTACTCCTAATAAAGGATTTTATTTTCATCATCCTCCTCCTGCCTCGTTCATCTGGTTTTCTGCATTTTGGGTCCTACACATCCTACCACATCAAATCCTGACAAGCACACGTCACCCCTCTGTTCATTGAGCTCCACTGGCTACCGCTAGCAGCACGCATCAAATTCAAATTGCTAACACTAGCATACAAAGTCCGAGACGGTACGGCTCCCAGCTACCTGAATCCTCTTGCAAAGGCTTACGTCTCAGCCCGGCCGCTCCGGTCATCACAGGATTGTCGGCTAGCAGTGCCTACACCACGCTCAGGACAATCCAGACTTCTCTCATGCATCGTTCCACAAATGTGGAATGACCTTCCTAACACTACCAGAACTGCGGCTTCCTTTTCTATTTTCAAGAAACTCCTGAAGACCCTGCTCTTCAGAGAGCATCTTCCTAACTAGCACCTTGTCTGCACCCGTCCCCCCTCTCTACTGTCCACTCCTTGTTCCCTCCTCTCCATGACTGATGTCAACTTGTTGTTACTATTGTTGTTAGCCTCAAGGGCAAAATGCCGATCATCACTTGTAAGTCGCTTTGGACAAAAGCGTCTGCTAAATACATAAACATAAACATACTATAGAATTGGGTCATTTTAACCCAAGCTTTAGTAATTTAATAACCCAGAAGTTGGGTTTTATTTTTAACCCAGTTTTGGGTAGTCCTAACTATACAGTTGGGTCATTTTAACCCATTGATTGGGTAGAAAGCATAACCCAATAAGCTGGGTTAAACTCATAACCCAACCCTGCTTGGTTAAAATAACCCAGCACTGGGTCAGTCCCTTTTTGACCCAGCACCTGGGTTACAAAACAACCCAAATTGGGTTATTTTTAACCCATCAGTTTTCCACCTTATAAGGTGGATTTTACATTCTACCTTCCAACAAGTAACAAGGTTCTGCAAACCTTGTTGACATTTCAGGAGGAACACGATGTCAGCCTGTGTTCCCAAACAAAGCCTTCTTCTGATAACACCGCACGATTCCTCATGCCTCTGAATCAAGTGACTATTTTCAGCTCATATGAGTTAATCAATTGTGAAATGGAATGAAGAAATGTTATATGAAATGATCAATAATGTTTTGATTAATCTGTGCTTAAATTACTGAAGTTTGAAATGAATATTATTATGATCAGTAATTGTAGATTTAACAAGTGAATCATTATCTACACTCAGACACAAGGTTCATTAGAGATAAATTAAAGTCAAGTTAAACGTCATGACACAGATATTTTCTTAGCCCAAATCAGAACATCCTGTATCTGAAAGAGGCGTGATGTTCTGAGGTTTGCTTGTGAACACCCCTTAACATGACACGTCCCGGTTGGCCAAGAAATCATAATATGAGAATATTAAAACAGAGCTCACTAGACGGTGAGTCAGTTCTAGAGAAAGCTGCGGACAGGCCATCCATCCCGTACACCATCTGAACACATGTTAAGCTATAGCTTTCAGAATTCAGCACGATTCTAAATTCACAGTTCAGCTAATTTAGAAATTATAACTATTTAACTATTCTGATTCAAATACCAGTTGTTTAAACATTTCAACTATCCGTTTTTTATAACTATGTTCAGAGATTTCAGTTTTCTGCTGTTTAGGATTTTTTTCTCCATTCTTCACCTACTTTTTACTTTATTACACATGTTGGTGATTTTTGTTCTTAAAATTTTAATTACATTCAGTTAAATTTGACAGTTAAGCTTAGTTTAGCTTCGGTTCAGCTATCCAGCTGCTTCCGCTATCAGTTTCAGAATTCTGCATATGCTGCTAAATTCAGTTGTGCTAACTGTGATATTTTAAGTACTAAACTATTCCATCTCAATTACCAGATGTTTAAACATTTCACCTTTACAGATTTTTAAACAATTTTCAGAGATTTAAGTTTACTGCTGTGAGGATTTTTTCACTATTTTTCGCCTACCTTTTCAGCTTTATTACACTTGTTAGTTATTTTTGCTCCTTAAACTTCAAATACATTCATCTCGTTTAGACAATTTAGCTTAGTGTCAGCTTCACTGTAGCTGTTCAGCAGCTTCAGCTATCAGTTTCAGCATCCAGCAGTCAAACAGCATTTCTGCAGGAATTGCTGTTTATCTAAATAGGATTAATTATTAATTAGTGACTATAACGAATACATTTTTAAAGCAAAGTTCCCAACAGTGTGATCAAAACAGCAGCTCATGTTATCTGGAACCTTTTTTAGAGGTTAAAGCAATTAACTTAGCACCTGCTTCATGTTTCTATTCCATGTATTTGATGCTCCTGTACCTGGATCTGGATCCTTCCGGTTCCATGCTGTCAGGAAAGCTAATCTTCTGGATTTCGGCTCCTCATCGGTTCTAAAAGCAAAATTAATTGTTAACTGAGGCAACAGCAGAAAACAAAAGTGTGTCTCCCAACAGACTGTAGCTGCATGTTAATATAAAAATTTGCTTAAACTTTATTATCTTCAGAACTTTTTATTACACATCAAAACACAATAAATAATAAACAATCATGTACAAACCTCTTAAGATGGGGTGCTTCACAAGAACAAAGATAAAAATAAAAATAAATAATTAAAAAATATATTTAAAATGATTAGAAAATATAAAACTGGGAAAAGTAAAAAAAAATTGTGATTAAAAATGTAGAAAAATAAAATGAATAAGAAAGAGGTAATCAGTGGATCTCGCAAAAGTCAGAATTGGTAGAAAGAATACATAAGTCGTTATTTTTATTTATATAGCATTCATCACAGACAGATAATCACTTCACATAGAAAACAAAACAAATGCCCAAGTCATAAAAACATAATATTTGTAAACAAATTAATTAAAACCAGAAAACAAGTCATAAAATTATAAACACCATAAAACAATGAAAGATGATTACAAATTTGAGTTAAGCAGGTAACCAGTGCAGAGACATCAGATTAGGAGTGATGTGTGCTCTTCTGTTTGCTCCAGTTAGGATCATTGCTGCAGAGTTCTGGACCAACTGAAGGCGGTCAAGGGCTTTTTTGTTAAAGCATGTGAAGAGTGTTACAGTAATCTAGATGGGAGATGATGATGGCAAGGATGACCATTTCAAGTTCATGTTTTGACACCAATCTTTGCAGTTTGGAGAGTCAAGAAGCACCATGATTGGAGGTGGTTTAATAGGATAGTTTGGTTTAATAGGAAGTAGATGGGGGTGAAGAACCTGCCCTGATATTTCAAATTTTATTAAAGAATGCTAGAAAGTTGTTACAGTCGGACCTTGAGTCAACTGGCATAAGAGAGGCATGAGGTGAAACAATCTGGCATGTATTGTGAAACAACTTTAGAGTTATTTTTGTTTGAGGAAATATGCAAAGTAAGTGGTACCTGGAATTTTTCACCATCTCATTCAAAGATGTTATAAAGTCTTTAAAGAGACTCTAAGGAAGTTTGAAGTTTTTATGCTCGCGATCGCCAATCAGGCCTAATGCGTAACAGCAGCTTCAAAAGTAGGCTCGTGCACGAGGTGCGCATGCTGTACGTGCACACTCCTTAACGAAAATAACAGCTGAGACAGTCCTGTGTGTGTGTGTGTGTGTGTGTGTGTGTGTGTGTGTGTGTGTGTGTGTGTGTGTGTGTGGCCCGAAGGACAGAGGACAGGAGAATGTGTAGCTAATTAATTAAATAATGTGGTTCTGTACCTTTCTCTTCAGCACAGCCGACAAAGGTTTATGATGGGTCAGTCCTCCTGCATGCTCAGATCATTCCCTTCCCTTGCTTGAAAAATTGTTTCAAAATGAAAGTTGAACCCACATCTTTTTTATCTGTGAATTCGCGAGTCTCAAATAAAAATTTGGGCATCTTACTGTAAAAAATATATACCATTAATGTAAAAAAGAAACTCTAAATGACTAATTATGTTCACACCCGGAATCGAATCCAGGTCTTCTGCATGAAAGTCAGACATCTTACTAGGTGAGCTAAAGCGCCAGTGACATTCAAAGTATCTGTAACGTTTATATCCTTGATGACAGCTGTTGAGTGATGACAGACTCCCGGCGTGTAACATAAATTAATCCCACATGAATGATCACTCTTTTAACTGAAGTTGGGATGGAGCATAGCAGACCAGGAAGTTTGTCCAGGAGAGCTGGGACGGTGGCTGATGGAAAACATCTCGTTATGACACTGAAAAAAACTGACATTCCTGATGATTGAATCACCTACCAGCAAAGTGTTAGGTTTTATTTCTGTGGAGTACCGGAGGACTCTGGGTTTGGGTTCCTGTCGTGTCGGGGAACTGGAGGGTTTGCCATGGAGGAGCTCACTTCCTGAACCAGGGCATGAGGTCCAGCAGAGTGTCGACGCACAGCATCCTTCAGTGTTTTGCATCGGGCATCAGAGGTTGAGGTCTGGAGGTGAAGAGACTGCTGAGGTTGCTTCTTCTGGACTACAGGCTCCTGCTGGATGTCATCAGATGGTTGAGAGGGAGGAGGAGGCCTGGAGGTAACAGCTGGTTGTTCCTCAGCAAGTGGAGAGAAGATAAACAACAGGGGCTCTCCTACGGCCACGTACCACAACCTCTGACCAAGATGAAAATGGGTCAGGAGTAGAGCTGGAAGTCGGTTGTCATGGTACAGAGGGATCCCAAGCAACGGCGTCTTGGAGCAAAGAGTTCTGCATGGATGTTTCTTTTTCAAACTGACTGATGAAGGTAGACGAGATCTAAAACTATCCAGCAGCGTTTCCTTTTCCTGTAGTTCAGCAGAGAGTCGTCATACATCCTCTTTAAGGTTCTGGATCCTTTTTTTTGCTTTAGACAGCATAAAGCCATCATTGTGGGACAGAAGGAGAGGGAAGACAGACATTCATGATAGCTTCAAGGTTTCTAACACTTTAGCTGAGCTGCCTCTGTCGGATCTGAAAGATATGTAGTCCCAATAAAAGTCAGAAATCCAAACATCCTAGGAAACAAAGGTCCAATAAAATCCACAGAATCCAGAAATCGGTGATGGGAAAAAAATAGGCTTTAAGAGGAATTACAGCACAAAAGTACGGAGCTGAAGTAAACACGTCTGCAGGCTCATCTAGTTTTAAGTCAACGAACTAGTAGGGATGTGAGAGCTGAACAAGAAGATAGTGATGAAGAATCAACCAACAGTCACACCAAAGCCTGAACAGGTGAGTTTAAAGGAGACCAGTGAGTGCACTGATGTGAGGCTCGGGGAGAGAGGACAAGAGTCTGGGGGCCACAGCAGTGGTGTAATGGCAGGTGTTACATGTTCAATTCCTCCATAATTTACAATGGGAGAAAACGTCTTTTAACAAGTGTATTCCTGCCATGTGGCTGACGGCAGATTAGACACTGTTGTTGTTTATTTAATCGTCTGGATCTTTTAAAGCATAAAATAAATGAGCTCTTAACTGAAGTCTATTGTTCATTTGTCTCCTATTGTCAGTGTATGACCAACCATAGTTGTTGATTAGCTGTTTGCATGAGCTACAACCAGTAGTCTGTTGCTGTTTAGTTAACTTAGCAGTACATAAATAAATAAAAGCGCTCTCCCTATTGGTTACCCAGTGACTAGAAAGTTACTAATCAGTTTAGACACGTTTTACAAAAATCTGAATAAGTATTAGTAGACAAATATATTTATATTTTATTGACTTGTGTTTTCCGAGGATAAAACTGCTGAGTCATCTCGTTTTCCAGTGGGTCCTCTTTCTTTACGAGCAAAAAAAGAAAGATAACCGAGTCAATGTACAAATGACAAATCTAGAATAATAGTAACAAACAAAACACTAAAGCTATATAAAAGGGAAAAAATAAGTGTTTAGGGAACACAAATTAACCATTAATTAGCTGTCAATTAATATGCATATTTGTGGACTACTAAGTGTAAACTACTCATTATTAAGCACTTATTCACTGCTTATTACTAATGCTGTAATTCTAACATTAACAGGCCATTAATTAAGAGTTTTATCTAAATAAGCCATTCATAATGGTTTGTTGCTGATTAACACGCATACTAATTATCTCAAATCATTATGTGGCTTATAAAGAAGTAATTCAAGGGGAATAGTTGTTCTGCATTAATAACCAAAAATATTATGTTCTAGTATTATGTAAATAAACAACAAACTCCACATGTTGATAGAGATTAACCGCTTAAAGACAAGAATATGTTCCCCATTCTAAAGTCAGCTTTGTTTCATACATAATTACTAGTAGTTTGAAGTTTATTTATTCGCACAGCCATAACATCAATGTCAGGAGACAGCTTCTACAAATAAATCTTGGATTACAGCAGGAAAAAGGTGTTCCTTAAAAATCAAAGATCTAGTTCCTGTTTAGTTACAAACTATAAAGTCAAAGTGTACAATGCCAGCAGATATCAAAACATCTTCTGTAGGGATTAGTTAGGGCTGTCTCCCAGATGGTGAGGTCATAAACAGTGTGTGTTCTGACAGTTAACCCTTAGCATATTCATGAAAATGGATGTGGACAGTTTAATGTCTGATGACCTTTTGCATACATGGCCTTTCCTATACTACACCTGCCTCCATAAATATGGGGGTGTTGAGCTGAACTACACTTTCAGAAACCAGTAGGGGTCGGAACTAGGGCTGCAACAACGTATCAATAAAATCGATAGAAATCGATGAAGAAACGCATTGGAGCGCTGAAGTCAGGTTATGGGCTCGACACACGGGAGACGACATCGCCTCTCCTCCATTCATTTTCAATGAGACATGCGCGACAAAGCGATAATCGCGGGTCTCCCTCCTACCAAGCGAAACGCGAAAAACGTGCGTGTGAAATTTTGCGTTCGTGCACGTGTCGTGCACAGGTGACCCAGCGTTGCGATCCCAGAAAGTTGAAACATTTTCAACTTTTCATCGCTGTCGCTCGGACAAGGACCAATCAACGGAGGTTTCATTCACTGACCAATGAGCGGACAGGATGCTCCGTACATCTCCGAGCAAACATGAAGGAGAAGTTGATAATAATTATGTTTTATAGTAAAATCAGAAGTAAGATTTCACATAACTCTAGCAGCACCTTGTGAAACATATCTACCGCTTTATTAACTCTGAACCGCTTAAATAACCTTAATTCCCTCCAACCTGACACAGCCAAACAAAACAACGGAAGTTTCGATTTCGCCATGGAACAGAACGCGTAGACAGCAAATCCGCTGGCCGCTGCCGCGGATCGCCTCCCGTGTGTCAGGTAATAAAAGCGACAGCGACAAATTTCGCCGGGGACACACCGGCCGCGGAAGCGCCGCGAAGCGCCGAGAAGCGAATCGCTCACGAAATTCGGCCGCTGATCGCCGCTCCTCAGTTCAGATCGTCTGCTCGGCTCAACACCGCTGCAGGATTATGGCAAGCCACTGTTTCAGGTAATTCACAAACGCGTCTATCTGTGAGCATAATTTTAATTGTATTATTGCCAAACCGTACATAATAAATCTGTCGTTAATTTATTAGCGGTAGAAATTAAATGTTATTAGCATTTCCAGTAGCTTACTACTGAACATGTTAATAAAATATGTAGTGCTCACCACTTTGTAGTGTGATTAATGATCGAGCCATTCTTTTTCAGATTAAAATTGCTATTTCTGTGTTTTATTTTCAATATTTTACTAAAAACGGGAGTTGTGTCACCTTAATTTTCTTCTTCCGGAAACTTCCGGGAGGGAAGCTTTTTACAGTAACACCGACTCCGGCATAAACATCCAGCAGTTCGTGACACAGCGTTTCCACAGCGATTAATCCACAGGTCTGTGGGACTGTTTAAAGACATCCTGATTGCTAAAGTAAGTGTGTTGTTTGCTCCTGAGAGAGAATCCATTCTCTCGCTTCACGCTAGCAAAGCTAGTAGCTACTCAGCCTTACCACAGCAAGAATAGCACCCCGTTTTCCGAAATATAGCTTAAAAGTACTTATCTTAAGCTCTCGGGAACACCAGACGTAGTCTGATAGAGTGGTTGTGTACAAAACTCGTCACTACTGCTCCTATGTGCGCCTCTGCTTAGTTTAAAATGAACAAAAGACGTTACGTTTAGGCAAGATAGCAGAAAGAAGCTTTCGCGTCTGAACACCGCGAAAAAACAGCTTATCCGGCTTAAGTCAACATCAGCCAGTGCACGGCACGCGTCGCCGCTGAAGAGGAATTACCATATTGACGGGGAATGATGATGGGCAACTCTAGCACCAAATTTTTCCGTTTAATCCGATTAATCGAGTCGAGACCCCGTCCGATTCATCGATGATCCAAATAATTGTTTGTGTCAGCCCTAGTCAGAACCCCTCAGTCTGCTTCTTTTCCCCATCCTTGCAGCAGCTGTCTCGTCTTTGGATCCTGCCGGATGAACATTACTCAGCCCTTTACATTGACGGGGCTGACACACCTATGTCTCATCCTGATGATGACGTTTGACAAGAAACTTTTTTGATATTTCCTGTATTATGATGTGTTAATTCTACCTTCTACAGTAGAGTTAATCGTTAATATTTCTCATCACATGCTTCATCCACCTCATCCTAGTTTTCACTTTGCAAGTTTATCCATTCTGGGTCTGACTCTCACCATAAAGTAGAAGATATTAAATGTGTTGAATATTAAAGATGTGTTGCCTGTTTTTTAACCATTTCAGAGTTGAAAATCATTTTGTGTTGTGTAGTTTCCTTACTATAATCACATTTGTAGCTTTAGTTAAATCAGGGTCAACAGCTTTGCAAAAAGTTACTTCCACTTTTTTTTTTTTTTTT
>SSNQ01034248.1:336816-350551 GCA_006942095.1 Nothobranchius kuhntae
ATTTTATTGACTTGTGTTTTCCGAGGATAAAACTGCTGAGTCATCTCGTTTTCCAGTGGGTCCTCTTTCTTTACGAGCAAAAAAAGAAAGATAACCGAGTCAATGTACAAATGACAAATCTAGAATAATAGTAACAAACAAAACACTAAAGCTATATAAAAGGGAAAAAATAAGTGTTTAGGGAACACAAATTAACCATTAGTTAGCTGTCAATTAATATGCATATTTGTGGACTACTAAGTCTAAACTACTCATTATTAAGCACTTATTCACTGCTTATTACTAATGCTGTAATTCTAACATTAACAGGCCATAAATTAAGAGTTTTATCTAAATAAGCCATTCATAATGGTTTGTTGCTGATTAACACGCATACTAATTATCTCAAATCATTATGTGGCTTATAAAGAAGTAATTCAAGGGGAATAGTTGTTCTGCATTAATAACCAAAAATATTATGTTCTAGTATTATGTAAATAAACAACAAACTCCACATGTTGATAGAGATTAACCACTTGTAAGCAAGAATATGTTCCCCATTCTAAAGTCAGCTTTGTTTCATCCATAATTACTAGTAGTTTGATGTTTATTTATTCGCACAGCCATAACATCAATGTCAGGAGACAGCTTCTACAAATAAATATTGGATTACAGCAGGAAAAAGGTCTTCCTTAAAAATCAAAGATCTAGTTCCTGTTTAGTTACAAACTATAAAGTCAAAGTGTACAAAACATCTTTTGTAGGGATTAGTTAGGGCTGTCTCCCAGATGGTGAGGTCATAAACAGTGTGTGTTCTGACAGTTAACCCTTAGCACATTCATGAAAATGGATGTGGACAGTTTAATGTCTGATGACCTTTTGCATACATGGCCTTTCCTATGCTACACCTGCCTCCATAAATATGGGGGTGTTGAGCTGAACTACACTTTCAGAAACCAGTAAGGGTCGGAACTAGGGCTGCAACAACGTATCGATAAAATCGATAGAAATCGATGAAGAAATGCATTGGTAACGCATTTCGTCATTGATTCATTGTGTCGTGCAACTTTTTTTCGTGTTGCGCAACCTTTATGCAACAGTTAATGCACGTAGCTCATGTGTAGGAGACAAAAGTGCCGAGCCAGATCAGAACGAGAGAGAAAGTCGGTGTTTTGATGAGGAACGACACTTAGAACCGTAAGTTGCTTACTGACGCACCATGTGCCACGTGCTAAGGTGGACGGGAACGGCAGAAATGCATAAACGGTTTTGGATGAAAAGTGCAACTACAGGCAGATTAGCTAATGCTAGCGGGTAGCATGCTCACGATCAAGTGGGGTTCCGAAAAAACATTATGGTCGTGAAGCTAAGAACATCTAAACCCTACAAGAGGAAGAAAAGTCCCCGTCATCCTGTTTATTCTTAGCTGACTGCAGCGCTTTGGAGCAGAACCGCTGAAGTCAGGTTAGTCTGCTCGGCTCAACACCGCTGCAGGATTATGGCAAGCCACTGTTTCATGTAATTCACAAACGCGTCTATCTGTGAGCATAATTTTTATTGTATTATTGCCAAACCGTACATAATAAATCTGTTGTTACTTTATTAGCGATAGAAATTAAATGTTATTAGCATTTCCAGTAGCTTACTACTGAATATGTTAATAAAATGTATAGTGCTCACCACTTTGTAGTGTGATTAATGATTGTGGTGAGCCATTCTTTTTCAGATTAAAATTGCTATTTCTGTGTTTTATTTTCAATATTTTACTAAAAATGGGAGTTGTGTCACCTTAATTTTCTTCCTCCGGAAACTTCCGGGAGGGAAGCTTTTTAGAGTAACACCGACTCCGGCATAAACATCCGGCAGTTCGTGAGACAGCGTTTCCACAGCGATTAATCCACAGGTCTGTGGGACTGTTTAAAGACATCTTGATTGCTAAAGTAAGTGTGTTGTTTGCTTGTGTGTGCTTGTGTGTTGAACGTTTATTCACCATCTTGACACGTAGTGTCTCCTGAGAGAGAATCCATTCTCTCGCTTCACGCTAGCAAAGCTAGTAGCTACTCAGCCTTACCACGGCAAGAATAGCACCCCGTTTTCCGAAATATAGCTTAAAAGTACTTATCTTAAGCTCTCGGGAACACCAGACGTAGTCTGATAGAGTGGTTGTGTACTAAACTCGTCACTACTGCTCCTATGCGCGCCTCTGCTTAGTTTAAAATGAACAAAAGATGTTACGTTTAGGCAAGATAGCAGAAAGAAGCTTTCGCGTCTGAACACCGCGAAAAAACAGCTTATCCGGCTTAAGTCAACATCAGCCAGTGCACGGCACACGTTGCCGCTGAAGAGGAATTACCATATTGATGGGGAATGATGATGGGCACCTCTAGCACCAAATTTTTCCGTTTAATCCGATTAATCGAGTCGAGACCCTGTCCGATTCATCGATTATCTTCTGCTTCTGCTATTTTCAGTTGTTTAAAATCCCAACTGACACAGAGTCAGAATGGAATGTACACAGAGTGTAGAAGAACGGGGGAGGGGGGGGGGGGGTCACAAAAATAAACAATAAATGACGAACAAGAATCTGCTTCTAGACCTGTAGAAAAAAGGGGACTCACAAAAATACAAGACCAAAATATCACTGCACCAACAACATGAGGATATAGAGAAGTAGCTATTTTTGCTGACAAACACACGGTAATAATTCGTAGTGCATTTAGTGCCAACCACAGCCACCACACAGGTGATGTGTTGAAAAGTCCATCCATGTGACAGCACCATGTGAGCACTTGTGTGTGTGTACACACGCTTGTACACTCACCTAAAGGATTCTTAGGAACACCACACTAACACGGTGTTAGACCCCCTTTCACCTTCAGAACTGTGATCCACACTGTGGATCCATGTTCTCATTCTGTTTACGCCAAATTCTGACTCTACCATTTGAATGGCTCAACAGAAATCAAGACTCATCAGACCAGGCAACATTTTTCCAGTTTTCAACTGTCCAATGTTGGTGAGCTGGTGCAAATTGTAGCCTCTTTTTCCTACTTGTAGTGGAGATGAATGGTACCCGGTGGGGTCTTCTGCTGTTGTAGCCCATCCGCCTCAAGGTTGTGGCTTCACAAATGCTTTGCTGCATTCCTCGGTTGTAACGAGTGCTTATTTCAGTCAAAGTTGCTCTCCTGTCAGCTTGAATCAGTCGGCCCATTCACCTCTGACCTCTAGCATCAACAAGGCATTTTCACCCACAGGATGTTTTTACCTTTGCACACCATTCTTTGTAAACCCTATAAATGGTTGTGGGTGAAAATCCCAGTAACTGAGCAGATTGTGAAATATTCAGACCGGTTTGGTAAAATTTTGTAAAAAAAAAATATTCAGCAATTTGGGCAAAACTGGTAAAGGGTTAAATATTGCCCAACCTTATTCTGCGTTTGTGGTTGTGTGTGTGTGTGTGTGTGTGTGTGTGTGTGTGTGTGTGTGTGTGTGTGTGTGTGTGTGTGTGTGTGTGTGTGTGTGTGTGTGTTAACCTACTTGCCAAGTTGGTTCCTGGAAAGATCAAGTATCTTCAGCTTGGAGCATTTCCATTTATTGGGAGCAGGAAGTGATGAAATCAGATTTCCGCACAGCCTCAAAATGATGATGGCCTGACAGCATGAGAAAAGATATAATAAAGACTAATGAGGTGAGTCAGGTAATCACAACATGAACCACATTAAGGGCCAGCTCAGATGTGGCACCAGATCTGCCCATAGGACAGCATTAAGCAAGGCTGTGGTCTAATGGTAAATGGACAGTACGAGCTTTTCTAGATAGCACACTGAAAATGATCAGACACAAACCATGTCCTGATGGCCCTCATTAGAGCTAGAAAAATTAACCAGGAAAGAGCTATTCACAAGCGGTATATCTACAGTTACCTTATAAAAGTAAAAAGTTACTTAGTTACTTAGCTGGGATATTAGAATGTCTTTATAGAGACAGGATATTTACCATTTTTGTTTTAGTGTGCCTGAGCCCGGCAAATTTTGGTAGCCCTTTGGAGTAAAAGATGCTCTACTATCTTTCCAGTTGTCAGTTGACAGCGTTTTGTGTCTGGGGTATCATCAGCGTTATTTTAACAATACATTTTTCTTTAGTCTGTGTCTGACCTTTAGTCACGATTTAGTCCTCCAATTTGCTTTATTTTACTCTTATTTTACTCGACTAAATGAAAAATGGGTATATTTGATTAAACCGCATACCTACAACATCTGTAAGGGAAATGGTACTTACATCAACTTGAACTGTAATGCTTAATGATTAAAAAAATCACATTTCACAATTTCAGCAATTGACATTTTAAAATTGTGTCCCAACATTTAAAGGTAAATGTTTCAATAAGGCCAATGGTACGCAAGTTGAAATTGTTAAATTACTTTTAAAATGCTTAAATTTGACCCTGTTCTATGAGAAATAGTAAGTAACCTTTCACATTTTATTCTTCTCTTAGGTCCCTTCCCTGGCCCCTACAACTAAACCAATCATTTCTGTGAGCCTCCTGCGTTGACCAATAGCGCTGTCTTTCCACCAGGGGGAGCTGTCAGTCAACAAGTACAAGCCTCAGTTACCAGCGTGCATAATGGTGTCATGGCCTCAGTCGGCTCCACACTACAACGGAGCAAGACATACTGGTATAGCTGCCTCGACTGTCTTAACTTCTGAAACAAATGTAAAAGTTTAAAGTGCTTTTTTAAAATTCACTATGAGACATTCTACACAGTGGAGTAGGACTTATTTTGGGGACACTTTTCAAAGAAGGAAGCCCTCAAAACTGATGAGTTGGCCAAGCAGCTTTTGGACAGGTAAATACTAAGTAATCAATTGTATTTTAGAAAACTGTAACTGATTTATTTATTTTTTTATTAAAATGAAAGACTCCTTGGTGAGATTTTCCGGGCACATCCAACTGGGAGGAGGCCTAAAGGGAGACTCAGGACACATTGGAGGGGCTATGTCTCTCACTTGACCAGGGAACGCCTTGGAAATCCCCCAGAGGAGCTGGCCCAATTGGCTGGGGGGAGGGAAGTCTGGGCCTCTCGACTTAGGCTATTGCCCCCGCGACCTGACTCCGGATTAGTGGAAAAAAATGAATGGATGGATGCATGGATGGATGGATGGATGAAATTATACAGCAGAT
Source organism: Nothobranchius kuhntae (assembly GCA_006942095.1). Classification (NCBI taxonomy): domain Eukaryota; kingdom Metazoa; phylum Chordata; class Actinopteri; order Cyprinodontiformes; family Nothobranchiidae; genus Nothobranchius; species Nothobranchius kuhntae. Next base: position 341,978 of record SSNQ01034248.1, read on the forward strand.
TTTGCTGTGTTGGCTAATATAGCGCTAACTTGATTGCTAGCGTAGCACCCGAGTTATGTCAGTCTGTAAAATAAAAGATAACGGTGAAAGAGGAGAGTTAAACGAAAGGGGACTTTATCATTAGTGTATTTGCACTAAAGGTTAATGGAGACTTTAACCTTACGCCATATCAGACTATTGTTTAAGTTTGTTGTATAAAGCAGTGGTGCTAGCGGTTGACATTAGCATCACAGAAGTTGCTTTCTTTCTGTTTTTAGACGATTCCCAGTTAGAACACCGCAGACTTGAAAAAACGAGTGATTAGCATTTCCTGTAAAGTTTTATGAATACCCAGAAGATATTTCCGCTGTTGGAATCAGGAGTTTCTGAGCAGAAACCCATCATAAACATCAGCTGTTTGTTTGCACTCCAAGGCTACATTGGCCTTGTGTTAGCCTGTTGGGGAATGAGTTCTGGCTGGTGTCTGATTTAGTATTTTCTGTTTGAACACTACATATTTGATTAAAATGAACAATTAGCAGCTCCTGCAGAATTTGATGAAGGCTTAGGAAGGTGCCAAGATGATTTTGTCTGCCTGTCTCAGAGCCTGTTGGCTGAAAACCTGAACGAATGATTTTTGAGCACACTGACGCTGCAATCTGTTCCTGTTCAGGAGGCTGAGGGAGTAGCAGGTGATGGAGGTCATCATGCTTTCCAGGGAGGCACAGTAAAAGTCATCATGAAGCTGAGTCCAAAGGAGTTGAGTTTCCAAAGGAGATATAGCCGTTGGTGGCACTTCCTGAGAATCTCCTCTGTATTAGCAGAGAACTTTAGGAGGTTGTCAAAGGAGGCTCCCAGGTACTTGTACTCCTCAACTACCTCCACTGGCTCGCCGTGGATGGTGGTGGTGACTGAAGCAGCCGGGTCCCTCTGCCTCCTGGAGAAGTCACCACCATCTCTTTGATTTTGCTCACATTCAATTCAAGGTTGGAGCTGTCACACCACTCTACAAGCTCCTGAAGAGCGGGTCCATGGTGTTGTGAGGGGCGCTGCTTGGACTGATGCAGTATTTGGGAAACATGTCAGTCTCTTCTCTTAACTTGTAAAAAAAAAAAAATAAATAAATACTTCCAGAAAACTACAAAGTTCGTGTCGCGGGCATTTTTCAGAGATCGTCTCTGCTGCTGCTGCCGGCGGGCCCATAAACCTTACAAAAGTGGAGGTAAGCTATGTTTTTAACATTTATGTAACATTTATGTAGCATTTATGCAGCGCTGAAAACATCAGACTCAATCATTTTTGCCCTAACAGTAGTTTATGAAAGTAGTCAGACAAACGAGGGGCACCTGGCTGGAGCTGGGATAATGCTCCGAGTCCTCACTCCTCTGCTAACAATCACAACAACGTGTCTTAAAGTAACAGAAACACTCTAAAATCTCTCTGATAATGTTCTAAACAATTCTGTCAGTTTATTATGTTTCTGAGATGAGTTATGAGTTATTATGAGTAGAAAAGCTAGTAAAAACACCCAATTATACAAACAAGTGAAACTGGAAAAATTAGAATCTGGTGCAAAGTGAATTTATTTCAGAAATTCAACCAGACTGAGAGACTATATAAAGGCTCAGGAACTCTGCAGGTGTTTTCTATTTGTAATTATAAATTTTAGTAGATTTGGATCTTGTTTCATATCACACAGTGACATTTAACTGCATATTTCTTAGAAATTAAAAAGCTTTAGTTTTAGTTGTCTTATGTAACAATCACCAGCTACAAACCCAAATCCCCGCCTCCACTGATAATCTGCTCCTGGCCAACAGTTAAAACAACTTCTATTGTCGTTTCGATGAGCCACCAAGCACGTCTCACACCTACAACCATAGTAGCACTATAGTCATAAATCCCATCACCACTGTGGAACTCGCCCACAGGACCCTCCTCCTCAGCCCACACCCATGAGGACCCCACATCACACACCTCCACCACGAGGCAGATGTCAGGAAGCAGTGCAAGACTCTAAATGCATGAAAATCCCAGACTGTATATAAAAACTTTACTTGTAAAGCGCTTTTCATACAGAAAATGTAACTCAACTGCTGTACAGATTTAAAAGACCCCACATTTTACACAAATGTCATTGACAATTAAAAAACCCTACCCCCAGCACAGTGACACAAGCATACACACACACTTACCCACATGCACACATGACACAGTTGAGAACATCTGAGCTCAGATGAGCCAGGTACGTAAGGAAACGTAAGGAAACACCATCAGGGGAGCCGTCTGTCCCAACAGCAGCAGAGTCATGGCAGCAGCCAGGAAACCGACACAGGGCGACCAGAAAAGGGAGGGCAGAGGCCCTCAACTACACCCAAGCACTACCTGGAGAGCACCGAGGCAGCTGACCAACGGCCCTGAGGCAGAGGGCTCCTACTGAGGAAATGCTGTAAAGTATTAAATGGTAAATGGCCTGTATTTGATATAGCGCCTTCTAGAGTCCTGGAACCCCTCAAGGTGCTTTACAACACAATCAGCCATTCACCCATTCACACACACATTCACACACTGATGTAGCCACAGCTGCCCTGGGGTGCACTGACAGAGGCGAGGCTGCCGAGCACTGGCGCCACCGGTCCCTCTGACCACCACCAGCAGGCAACGTGGGTTAAGTGTCTTGCCCAAGGACACAACGACAGCGACAGACTGAGCGGGGCTCGAACCTGCAACCTTCCGATTACGGGGCGAGCACTTAACTCCAGTGCCACCGTCGCCACTATTAGAATAAGTAAAAGAATAAAGTTGCAAAAGGTAATATAAAAATAAATAGTGATCAGTATAATTGTAAAAATAGTAAAACAATGTGAAAGCATAGATATATAACCAAACTGTCCTAAAATATAAGCAAGTAAATCATAAATAATAATCAGCTAAAAGCTCAGCTAAAAAGGTGAGTCTTAAGCCTGCTCTTAAAAACATGAACATTCTCTACAGCCCTGTGGTCCTCTGGCAGCCTGTTCCAGAGATGTGGGCCAAAATACTGGAAGGACGCCTCGGTGTGCGTCCTGACTTCGGGGTTCACAAGGAGACGGCTGCCAGAGGAGCACAGAGGCCGCGAGGGTTTGTACGGTAATAGTTCGGAGAGGTAAGAAGGGCCAAGACCATTAAGACACTTAAAAACCATGAAGGAAACCTTAAAATCGATCCTGAAATCTACGGGGAGCCAGTGCAAAAATTCTAAAACCAGAATGATGTGCTCCCGCTTCCTGGTCTGGATCAGGACATGATGCCATCAGTATGGCTGCACACTTCATCCTGCAGCATCTGGATTCCCCAGGTACCTACGTTAGGGTCTTGTTCGTGGACTTCAGCTCTGCCTGCAACACAATCCTGCCAGACCTCCTCCAAGACAAACTGTCCAGATGAACGTGCCTGACCCAATCTGCAGGTGGATAACTGACTTTCTGACGGACAGGAAGCAACAAGTCGGGCAGGGGAAAACTGTGTCGGGCCTGTGGACCATCAGCCTCAGGGCTGTTTCCTCCCTTCTGCTCTTCTCCCTGTACAAAAACGGCTGCACCTCCAATCACGAGTCTGTCAAGCTTATGAAGTTTGCAGACAACGCCACCATCATCATACTCATTTCGAACGAGAATGAGTCTGCCTACAGAATGGAGGATGAGCAGCTTGTGCCCGGGAAGCAGCCACAACAACTAGGTGTTAAACACCCAAAAGACAGCAGAGGTCGTTGTGGATTTTAGGAAGCACACAGCAGCACTCCCTCCCATGACCCTGTCTGACACTCCCATCACAATGGGGTACCCATGCTGCTTCCTGGGCACCACCATCACCCAGGACCTCAAGTGGAAGCCCACCATCACCTCCATCATCATGTGTCTATGCCTATGTATGTATGTCTGATCTCAGAATTGTGTGTACTGAAACTCTAATTTCCCTCTGGGTTTAATAAAGTATCTTTGAATCATAAAAAAGGCCCAGCGGAGAATGTACTTCCAGAGGCAGCTGCAGGAATACAGCCTGTCAGTATAGAATAGATTGTTAATTATGAGAAGTTATGGACTTTTTATGAATTAGATTTTTTTTCATGTTTACACTAAAATTACTCAATCTACGCAACACTAAATGTTTCAGAGATAGGACATGGATGGACATGAGAAAATACGCACCCTTTTGGCATTCACATGTTGTCAATAAATTTGTCAACTAAGTGGTGCTGGTATACCCAAAAAGTGCTATTTTATTGCCACAAAATATTTTTTCCTTTATATTAGTTTCATCATTCTGCATGAAGTGAGATTGTGAGCTGACGGGACGCAGGCACGAGAACGTGCAAGAGGAGCATCGCCAGTTGTAGAACAGAGAAGAAAGGTGTGGGGAAGTTGCCCTGGTTGGCTTGGAACCCATTTATAACTGCTTGAAGTTCTACTTAGTTATATTCAGTGTTTCACACCCATAGGCGTTACCGTGAGGCTGCACCCTGGCTGAAACTCTGGCGCTGTGCCCACAAAATGCCATGTTTTTAAAAACGAGGACATCATTAATACTTCAATTGAGCCTGCGCTGCTTCCTGAACCAGCAGCAGGAAGCACACAGTCGTCGCACGCAGCAGATAGACTGTGTGTTGAATATTTTATTTGTTTTATATTTTATAATTTAATGACTTTGTTTTGTTTAAAATTATTATGATTTCATGAGTGTTTATTTTTCCTGTTTTTCTCTATGTGAACCACTTAGTGATTCTCTGTGATAAGTGCTACATAAATAAAAGTTACTTTTATTGCCTCTGTCAGTGTGTAGCTGTGGCTACATCGTAGCTCATCCCCACCAGTGTGTGAATGTGTGTGTGAATGGGTGAATGACTGATTATGTTGTAAAGCGCCTTGGGGGGGGGGGTTCCCATGACTCTAGAAGGCGCTATATCAAATACAGACCATTTACCATTTACTTATTTTGCTCTTAACGACACCAATGTGACACCGCAAGCTACCAATATTAAACAACAGCAAGGTAAACTTTCTTGTAGGACATCTTTAACAATTCATATGTTTGTACCTCTAATAATAAATGATGTTTGTACCTCTAATTCAAAGATATATGATGGCAGCTCCTCCAGGCTGTTTTCAGAGAAGTCCACTTCTTGCAGTTGAGTCCTCCAGGACATAGAAATGGCATCAGGGAGGTTCTCAAGAAGATTAGAAGAAGCTTTGCAGCATTTCTGTAGAAAAGACAGACAATATAGATAAGTGACTCTATGATAACACTTATTATCTATTCAGACTCCAACATTCAAATGAGGCACAGTGATTCTTCTTGGCTGATCTATTCATAAAACGAAACAATAAGAAAGACAGTATGAGCTAAAATAATTTCCTTTTAATTAGAACAAAATCCGGTCAATTTATTTATCATAGTTTTTTTTTTTTTATTTATTTTTATTTATTTATTGAGAAACTCATTAGCTCACACCATAGTGTGGAGCTATTCTTCCTGAGGTCTCTTTCAATTTCATTACAAATATTTTACAAAACATCCCCATCCCCCCACACACACAAACCCAACAACAACAAACTCCAGGAGCTCACTATAATCATACCAGCTCAATTGCTATAATCATATACCAATAAGTTACCACACACTTCAGAGTTCATGAAAAATCTAAATAGGTGAAAACGGAGAGTTTACACAGAGCAATAAATAACTATATCCAAGAATCAAAAATCATATCACATCACATCCATAACAAACAAAAATTATAGAAGCTGTCATATCAGTCACATTTACAATTCACTGTGCAAAATTTACTGTTGTGTAAACAAAAAAAGCTTTAACTTCTTTTGAAAACATCTTCTGTTGTTCTCTAATAACAAAAATCTAGGTATGGCATTCCATGCAACCATGGCTCTGTAATAAACTGCTCTTTGCTTTTGATTAGTTCTGCAGCGCGGTAGTGCGCACCTTATGTCACTTGTCTGTCTCGTCATGTAATCATGATTGTCTGAAAAAAAAGATAATTTGTCATAAATTATTTTAGGTATTTTTGTAGTTATTATATTTCTTATAAATGTGATCAGTGAATACTTTAATCTACATTTCACTGTTAACCAGGCCAACCTATCGTGCATCATACTTACATTTGTTCTATAATTACAACCCAGAACAATTCGTGCAGCTTTATTTTGTGCCACTTGTAACTTATTTAAATTCATTTCACTTGTATTAGACCAAATAACTGATGCATAATCTAAATGAGACAGTACTAATGTTTGAACTAAAGTTTTTATCTGCAAACGAGGAATAAATTTACAACAATATTTGATTGTGCCCATACTTCTTCCAAGTTTCAGCAGGACATGATTTATGTGACTGGTCCATGACAATCTAAAATCCACAATTACCCCCAACAATCTTGCTTCTTCTACCTGCTCTATCTCTATGTTACCTAGCTTCAAATGCAGTCTAGGTGTCATCTGTAGTGTATATGTATTCCCCACTATCATGCATTTAGTTTTTTCTGCATTGATTTCTAGTTTGTTCATTCTAAACCATTGTGCAACTAAATCCAACTCCTTTTTTAAAATATCATTTAATTGGCCTTCTGTTTGTGCTGATGCAAATAATGTAGTGTCATCTGCATATATAGCCATGGTTGCATGTTTTAAAATCAAAGGTAAGTCATTAATAAAAATAGAAAACAAAAGAGGGCCCAAACAACTGCCCTGTGGCACTCCACAATCTAACTGACCCGTTTCAGAATAACTGCCATTAAAATAGAAGTTGAATTTGCGATTCGTTAAATAACTTTCTGTCCACTTAATGGCGGACGACTGAAATTTATAACATTCTAATTTTTTTAATAAGATTTTATGATCAATCACATCAAAAGCTGCACTCAAATCTAAAAATATAGTACCAACTAACTTTTTATCATCTATTTCTTCTAACCAATGATCAGTAATCTGAGTTAACTTACACGAGCCATATAAGGGTCTTTTAACTCTTTTTGCCAATGCTGATTTATTTTTGGATCTCCTTTTTGATCTCAAACAAACATTATATCCATGTCCGTTATTTTTTTTAACATGTCGATTTTAAAATTGGAAAAGATTAAATTAGATGAGAACCATTCCATTCAACAGGGGGTTAAGAGTTTCCCTTGCAACTGGTGGGCTGCTAGTTTGAACCTTCTCTGTGTCATTCATTGTGGGCAATACATTTCACCTGCCTGGCCTGCTGGGGTGGTCGGAAATCGTCTGAAGAGGTCTAACAGTGCAGGATGGTAGACCACTTACAAGGGTATGCATACAATGTATTGCAAGAACTAGTCACACCTCTTAAATTTTGACACATTTTGCAAAGATGCAACCACAAACTTTAATGTTTTTGAGACTTTTGGGGCCAGCTCCTCTGGAGAGGATCACAAGGCTTTCCCAGGCCAGCTGAGAAACAGTCTCTCCAGCGTGTGCTGGGTCTTCCTTTGATTCTCCTACTGGTTGGCCCAGAAAACCTCACCAGTGAGGCGTCCAGGAGGCATCCAAACCAGATGACCATGCCACCTCAACTGGCTCTTCTCGATGTGGAGGAGCAGCGGATCTACTCCGTGCCCCTCCCTGATGACCGAGCTTATCACCCTGTCTTCAAGGGATTCTTTGAAAACCATAGAAATGGTTGTGGGTGAAAATCCCAGTAACTGAGCAGATTGCGTAATACTCAGACCGGCCCATCTGGCACCAACAACCACGCCACGCTCAAAATGGCTTAAATTAGGGCCCGACTGATATATCGGCCGGCCGATATAGGGGTCATTAACTCTATCGGCTATCGGCCAAAAAGACGGCCGATATGGCCGATATAGCGCTACCTATCCAGCAGATGGCGCCAGCTTTATGAACTCATGTTGTGGGCTCCACTCCTCGGGGGGGGGGGGGGGGGAACCACCATCACATCACACATGCAGCGGAGTCAAGCAGAGACGACGGTGATGAGGAAGTAGGAGGTAAGTCTTCAGTTTTAAGCATATTTGTTGTGTCAGTGGTAAGTTGAACGGTAAAATAAGCCGTGACAAAAGTATGGTTCCCCTCAACATGCTTCCTAAGTTTATTGTGTGCCTCGTGGCCTCGTTTTGAAAAGTTAACCTGAAAAAATAAAATAAAAACTGCCGCAGCATTACGCTCTATGCAGAGCTCACGCTGCTTCCCCTTCAGTCATGCAGGGCAGTAAGTAAGTAACATTGGCCTTTTTCTGGTAGACATTCTGGAATATTCTCAGACAATTTCCTCCGCTCTTCTTCAGCAGTCTTTTCAAATTCACGCGGTTCGGTTCACCCGCGGCTTGCGAAAAAAATAGTGCAGACGCCGTAACTCGCTGCACGGTGCGGGCGGAGCGTGCTTCGGCGGCCCATGTGGCCTATAGAATAGGATAACAAGGGCGACGAATGAAGGAGTCCCCGTTTAGCGGCGCTTCGGCGGCACACGACCGTTCTCGCAGCTGAGGACGGGCGAGGGGGGGTTGGCAACAAAGCAATGAAACGCTGTGCAGGGAGTCCCCCCTCCTCTCCCTAGCTGGGAGAGGGGGGGG